>JAVCKT010012157.1:0-15246 GCA_032273925.1 Rhynchotus rufescens | reverse complement strand
AAAGCCACACATTTTTCCATGCTTTGGTTGTTTGAATCTTACAGATGCCTTCCCATTGCCCAGCACACTGAGACACTGAACGAGGGTGCCTGTAAAACGGCATGTATTGAACTTGGACATGGCATCAAGAGCATGAGCTATGATGGAAGTGCCTGGGCAGGGTGGTGGGCATGTTCTGTCTGAGCTCAGAAAGAGCTAGGGGAAAGAACGTAACAGCTTTGTGTTCTGCCTAAATCCTTCACACCAGTTTTAGAGTTGAAGAGGCTGTGGAATGTAAATTTGGGATTAAAATGTCCAAATAAGTTTTAGCTAGCGTAAACTGCATGCAACTAAGATTTCTGCTGCAAAAATCAGCAAAATTGCCAGCTATTTCATTCTAGGATCATTTAAACTGTCATTATTTAGTTTATATAAAAATTATATACAACTCAACAAAAGTAAGTTTGCAGTTTTTAATTCTGAATCAGTTACTCTAGATCACCCTAATGGCCTTGCTAAGTCATGGTGCAGAAGGAGGTTGGTGACTAGTCAAAGTGCATCTGTAATTGAAAAGCTTTGTTACAGCTCTGCTGTACTCCATTTTTCATGTGCATCCAGGCTTTAGGAAAGCAACACACTGGTCTTTTACCATATATAGTTTTTATCCTTCTATCCTAGCATGTCTGTTTAAAAATCATGTTAATGAACAAATATTGTGGCAAGTCTGGTTACAATTAAATGTAATAGCAGTTACACTGCTTTAAATAGAAAATAATCCTTTTTGGATTGTTTAGGAAAGGTCCAAACAGACCAATAAGAGTGGGCTTATACATTTAATGAATAGGCTTATATATTTAAATGGAACTTGTTGTATTAATTTCAGACAGGGCTGCCTGTTGCCCTAATAGCGGGAATCCAGTCTCTTAATACTACGTCAAACTTTGATTTTAATATGAAAATTTATTTAATAAGTAAAATGGTTAATTTCATCAAATTTCTGTGGTCAGGGAGATGCTTTAAATCTGCTCCATGAGGCCAGGTATCCTATTTTAATAGGCTTACGGATAAAGTTCTGATTCACTTAATACAGCTCCAAGATATCTTTGAACTCTTAAAAGCTCAGTAAAGGATTACTTTTTTCTTCCTGTGTCAGCCTACCATGCAAATTTTTGAATTGTGTGAATCACAAATGTGTTTTGTAAGGTGAAACATTTGGAAACTTACTGCATTTAGCCCAGGGCATTATATGACTCTCAAACATTTAGGTGTTTCCCTTAAAATGGAGTTTGCAAGTAAAAGGTTTCAGTGTTAATAAGTAGAGCTGTGTAGCTTTGGCGGTAACTATTAAGCTGTACTGCTTTGCTGATTTTATAAGGAAATGGTATTTTAGTGGATTTTGTAGTTTTTTCCAAAAACCTCCACAGCAGAAGTTTTTATCATTTGCTTGTTTTAATGCTGTGCTGTAAGCGACAGTCCAAATTGAAATATCAGAAGACTTCAAAATAATGCGGGGGGCCAAGGCTGTATTCCCCCTTCTGCAGCTGGTACCTGGAAGCACAGAGTGACTGACTTGTTAGGGCCAACAAGGAAGGTCAGGGCTTATCTGGAAACAGAAATTAATCCATTTGATTTCAAGTTGAATGAAGCTGAAAGTTGAAAGGGTTGAAAATACTTATTTTGCTTTCCTTTAGTTTTCTCGTGCTACTTGGATGAAGTTAACTTTAGAAGTTATGATCATGTGCTTAAATGCTAATGAAATCATATTCTTTCCTATCCTCCTTTAGCGCTGTGCGGTGCTGCGTTTTTTGAAGTTCCCCCCACACCAGAATAAGGTAAGAGACAGTAAGTACTGATGGTAAAACCCTACAGGTAAGCTCCTGAAAGCTGCTCTGAAGAGAAACCTGAAGAAGGACTAAGAACAAGAGGATGTTTTAAAATGTGCCTGTGTTTTGCGGGTTTTCTCAACAGGAGGAAATTTCAGGTCGTCATTTATAGATGAAATTAAGTAATTACTGACTTCAAGACTTGTTTGTGGGACAGAATGTATAACTAAAATGCATATATAGAAAATACAACTTTCTATAAGAATCACTTACAGCAAGTGGAAAGAGCTAATCCTGCATATTGATGTGGGGGACTGCAGAGAGGCTCAGGAAGAAATGAGAGTTTTATTGCCTGTTGCTAGGCAAGGCAAAGAGGAGGAGGAGGTGCAGGAACACAGAGCTGACATCGCGATAGAAATCTCCTGCTAACCACCTATTCAGCAGCTAGAAAGCTGTGCAATATTGCAGAAAGGTATGAGGTATTCAGAGAATAGTTTGGTCATTCAGCGAATGACTTCAGTATCTCATCTGATACAAAAAGAATATGGCAGGACATGGTCACAGTTGCCTGGGCCGTGGCAGAAGATTTTCCTCCTTGAGAAGGAAGTGAAACCTTAGTGTCTTAGTTACCCTGGTTAAGTTGTAGGTACCTTAGATTGTTTTAGCAGGGGGAAAATGATTGAGAATCAAAGATGGAGAGTTCGTATTCTAAGTTCCCTTAAGCTAGGGAGTCATCTTTAGGACATGTTGTCTGAGATACAGGAAATGGTCTCAGTTATGGCAGCTACTAACACAAGGCTTTGTAAGGCTTCAGGACTGTACTGTTCTGCTGGGGAGCTGAGAGCTGGAGAGGAGGGAGGGTTTTAGAAAAGAAAAAACAGGATGCTTGTAAACATACGGAGTGAAACATATGGGATGGGATTTTGGCAATAAATCAGGAAGATTAATACAAAATGTGCTGTGTTCACCAAGAGAAAAGGAGAAGGTTATAAAATAGATCAGAGGAAAGCAAAGGGGGGTAAAAATATAAAGTGTGATTATCAGTTATTTTGTGGTTGCTTTAATTGAAAAAAATGAAGCAAAACCGGTGTGGCTCAAGCTGAAGTTTTAGATCTGCTATCATGGTAGGATTTGGAAAATGTACCTTGTGCTTCTGCAGTAGTCTAAGATAGTAACATTTAAAGTTCTGTTGAGAACTGGGAAGGAGCAAGGGGATTGGAAGGCAGGAAAACAGCACCTATCTCAGTTTCTAATAGAGTATAAGAGAATTAGGTAGTCTAACTACAGTTTAAAAAAAAAAAAACTCATAACTATACAGGAAACGCTACCAGTTAACTCAAGACTAAGGTCATCATACCTTTTGGAAAGGCACTTAGCTTACTGTAGAAAAGAAAGGATAACAGGTATGATATATTTTAACTTTAATAGGGCTTTTGGCATTGTTTCAAATGGTGCTCATGTAAACAAGGGGGGTAACACAGCATCAGTGTCATCTCCGCCAGGAAGACCTGCAGCGGACTTCAAAAAGCCTTGAGAGGCTAACAGAGAGGGGCTGTGAAATTCAGAGGTGGCTTTGTGTTAAATCTGCCAAATTGTCTGTCCTCTGCAACACATTCAGTCTGTTGATGTTAATGTGGGCTGCAGAGCTGGGGCAGGGAGTGCTGTGCGCAGGTTGCACAGGGAATATCAGGAACCTTGATCTGAGCTCAGCTCAGCACAGTTCTGTGAAGCAAGTGGGAAGTGTTGATCGATCCGTGAGCTGCTGCTTGCGTGATGTGAAGTGAAATGGAAAGGGGAAACAAATATTCATAAGGGAAATAGGAAATGACTGGCTTGCCGGTAAACAGCTTAAAAGATTTGAGAGTTATGGTGAACCACAAAACACCTGACAAAGTGAAAGGCAAAAAAAGATGCAAATAACATTTTGGGGATGAATTGGTGTAATTGTAAGGTATTAGTGAGAACAGGTGGTTTTACATGAAATAGTATTAAGTTTGGGTTAATACGCTTGAACAAAGATGAGTAGGAAAGGGATAAATGGAAACGAATCTGGAGGAAAACAGTAAAAATAAAGAGAATTGAGAAAGGAGTGTTGAAAGAATAGAGTTGTTTTATCCTGGAAGATAAAAGCTAGAGGAGACACATGCCTTGCAGTGTAAAGAAACTTATTACCGTGAGGGTTCCTCAGTGTTCCTCTCCAATTCACTGAAAGAAAATGTTTAATTTTTGTATTAGGATATTTTTGGTTGGCTATTTGGATAAAACTTTAGTGGTTGCATGGTAAAACAGAGGAACAGATCATCTGCAAGAATTATAACACTTAATTTGTTAAAAATTTTCTAAGCAGATAAAAGAAACATTTTATTGGGATATGCTTATTTATTCTAAATGTTCTCACATTAAAATATTCCTTTTGTAAGTGCTCTGAACATTCAGGCATAAATTATGCCTCCACAGAAATAGTAGAGCTAGTACATCTGAAAAAAACAGCTTCAGGAGGGAAATTCAAATGAATGGAATGTTAATCGTTCACAACCAACTATTTTGTCATTTGGAAATGCATTTAGTTTAAAAATTGAAATGCTGGGAAGATTCAGTTGCTGTAATACTGCGTGAATTAACATAAGCTTATCTCTGCTTTCCAGGAAAAATGTGTTTTTAATTACTGATCTACAGAGAATACTTTCCAAGCTTGAGAGTTTCTTAAGCGCAGTAGTGATGTGCTGGTAGCTTAATAGCTATCAAATATTTTTACTAAGCAATTACTAAGTTATCACTTCTTTTGGTAGGGCTTATTGTAACATCAGGCAATAACTGATGCTGAGACATGTTTCCAGCATAAGTGTCTAATAGTGCATGATCAAGCTTCTCTTTGCTGGTAAATGCTTCTTGGGGACTATCCAGCTAACATTTAAATAAAGATGAAAGCAGTAATGGCTGCAGTGATTGTGATTTACGTTTCCTGCTTTTTGAATCCACAAACGTTGGCATTTTTGAAGTGTAGAAGACAATCTGCTGCCAGGGTTTTGTGAAGCAAGGTAATCCATTTAGCTGTTTTGGTCCCTTCTGAATATATTTACTCTAATTAGTGCAACACAGTATTTGTCTTCATTGGACTTTAAAAAGACTTTTCTAGATATAACATACTGATGGTTCTTAACCACACTGTTTTTCTGCTTTGAAAGGATACCTTTAAATTCGACTTGATTCTAGTTGCAGAATAATAAATGAACCTAAATAAAAAGCTTAGTCTTGGTTCTGAACAGCTGTTATTTCTCTCTCCTTTTCTAAATAAAGGATAACTTGTATTCCCCTGCTCCCACCACACACTCTTGTTATATTGTTACACGAGACCTTCCTGTCATATTTTGGTCTGAAGGTCGTTTTCTCCATCAAATAACAGCTGTTCTGCTGGGTATGGCAGTACCTAAACGTTGCTGCTGTTCTGGTCACTGAGGAGTGGGATGGCAGCCTTGTCAGCCACGTGCTGTGTTCGGAGTGTGTGGAGACACGTACGGGGCTTCTCCAAACTAATATTTGAAGCTGATTATCAAGTGGTGGGGTAGTGTAGAACTTCTAAAAGGTGTATTTTTTGGTATAAGTCATATAAGAAGTCTTTCATAAGAAGTCTTTTATGAGAAGTCATAGGCAAGATGCTCTAATTTAACTTTTCAGTTTAGTTGAAGTTTATAGTGTCTTTGACATAGTCTAGTTTCTAATTATATTAGAGGATGATTAAATTCCTTAACGCTTAACGTTAAATGCTTAAATTCCTGCCCTTCCGTGGTACCAGTAGCAAGCAGACTAATAATGCTCTTTTGATTGAACGTCAATGAGGCAGTGACTTAATGTGCAGTGAAAACAATTACTAAAGGAAGTTGTGACAGGAAGACTGTGACTCTGCAGCTTGATTGGAGACTTTAGAATATGGTGGCCTTGCACCTCGTTGTTCACAACAGAAACAGTGATTTTTCTATTTGTGCTCCTTATCTGAATTAGAGACTGTGGCTTATGCAAAATTGTTTTATCAGTGGTGTAAGAGAAAGTGCATTTTCATCATCTTAGTACTGTGATAAAATGAACTTGGCGAGTGTCATGGTGAGAATTTGTATTAGTCAATTTTACCTAAGCTCTTGAAATGACTGGAAAATTGAATGCCAGGAAGGTTTTTGTTGAGTAATAATTCTTATGCAAAAGAGGAGAGGAAATAATTTTTTGCTACTATCTATAATACAGAGTTCAAGCTGATAGTGCTGCATTAAGCTATCGGGGTAGTGAAACCTTAGAAATGTCCTGGGCGCACTGGTCTGATTCCATAGGAACTTTACTCATTCTTGAAGTAATTACTCATTACTCTTTTTTTCTCACCTTTGTGAGAAATGAGATGGGTGACATCCCTCAGAAACCTAGCAAGCGCAGCAGTGCCTCCTGGTATGTAATCCCACAGGCTGTATCCGATTAAACATCAGAAGTTTGCTTTTAAGATGTTAGTAACATTCCCATTTAGACTTGTCCCAGACAGACATGCTGTTCTACTTACCACTGTAACCACAAAATGGTAGTTCTGGGTGAACACAGTTATGTAATGTAGCTCAGGAAGTGTTTAAACTGTAACTCTTAGGTGTTTTAATAAATAAACTGGTAGTAGTCGCAGGGCCTTCAAAAACTTTTTATGTTCTTAACGTTAGAAGGCGATGCTCCCTTTGGTTAATGTTGGTTGGTCAGAGTGATAAATGTCCTTGCTCTTAGAAGGAGGTCAGCCAGTGTCCTAAGCTTGATCTGCAACTGGAAAGTTTTACTGGTCTTTTTAATTGGTGAGTGTCTCCTTGTGGAAGTTAGTGCCCTAGTTCTTGGAGGTGCTTGTTTAATTCTCAGTATGCAGGAGAAGCCTAGAAGGAGTGTGTGCCTCAGCAAAAGAGGCCAGAGCGGTCTCCAAGTAGTGGAGAATTCTGTTACTGTACAAGGTGAAGTAATGATATTGCTGCCCACCACCTGGGATTTGCGTGCGCTAAAGAAGGGGTTGTGTTGCCAGAAAAAGGGAGGAAATCTATATTTAAATTAAAGGTTTTTCTGTAATATTTACTCAGTGTTTACACTTACATTAACAAAAGTATCTGTAGTCCTACATAGCTTGGGCAAGTTCAATAGGTGGTAAATATCTACCTATTATAAACAAAAAAATAAACATGTTGCTGTTAAAATTGCCCAGTAAGTGATCGTCTTCTATTACTTCATAACACATTTGATATTTTGGCTGTGTTCTTTTCTTCTGTTTCCAGTCTTGGTGATTGTCTGAGTGTTTTTCTCCTGGCATTTTAGTTTCTCACATTCTGTTCCATAGTGATACTTATTTTCTCACCTGCTCATGCTTTTTCCTTTCTGATTTTCTAACTTGGGCATCAGTGTTATGCCTTCTCTTCCTCCGCCGTTACGTAACTTGAGGAGCAAACCTCCCTTGCTTTGGTGCTTGTATCGTACAGTGGCAGGCAAAATAGTGTTTTTCTGGAAGAGCTCTGTGATACAAAAGGACCCAGGACAGGAATGGACTATAGTAACAATAAAGCTGTGCAGAGAACCAGAGCGTGCTGCAGCATTGGCAATAGAATGATGGTGCTGTAAAGCTTCTCCTACTGGGCACTGCAGTATTTCCTAATAAGCTTGAGGGTGACCCCGCAGAACTGTGGCTCTCCTGCCTCTAGTTCTCACTTACCATTGTATCAGACTCGCTAGGCATCATTTTCTGGTAGAGCCACCAGAGTGTTTCTTTATATGCATGTAATGCACAAACTAACAGAAGAGCACCTCAGAATAAGTTTTCAAAAGCAGTTGATAAGAAGGCCTGCAGTGAGTCTGTGTTCATCAGTATAGATCTCTTACCTGCTTTAAGAATAACGCTGAGAGACAGAATAGATCTTGGCTCATCATTCCACTTGAACCCTTTCACTGTCTCTGCTCTTACCCGACTCTGTATTGCCATTATTGCCATTAGGGTACTTTGCCAAATGATTAAGATGTATATGTACTCCCAAGTGTTGTGTATCATTATGTCATAACTAATTACTTTTTTTTTCTTTCAGACACCAGAAGAAATACTACATCATCTGCAAAACATTGTGGATTTTGGAAAACATGTTATGAAGCAGTTCTTTGGGGAGAATTATGTTCATCATGGGGTAAATGTTCTACCTTTAAAATAAATGATGCTCTGAATATTGTAAACATTGTGTTTTAGGAGCACTGGATGCCAGGCAAAAGCAATTAGTGGGGTTTGCAGATCTTCCTAAGCGAGCTGCACAAACAAGCAGCATTCAGTTCAGAACAAAGCTCCTACTCTCTGCTGACAAGGTGACTGGGCTGTGCTCTGTGTTGAGCTCTTTCAAGCCACTGATAAAAAAAAAAAAAAAAAAAAAAAAAAAGTGACAATTTCTTTTCTTTGTATGAAAAGAGAGGTGGAAGACAAAAATGTTTTGAGGCTGATTTTGCAAAACAAGGCACGAAGTCTGGTCCTATTGACTTACCCAGATTTCTGGGCAGTTGGAGGATAACCTTTTCCTTGCCACTCACAGTGTTCTTCAGGAGGGCTGCACCTGGTTAACTGAACATCAGGTGCTTGAGAGGAAAAGCAGCAACTTCTTTTGTAACTTGAGTCATAAAATTCTGCCTCGGGGGTGGGAGAAACTGTTCTCGCTTTTGAAAAAAAGAAAATGATGCAAGTTCTTCAATGAATATTAAACTTTTTTTTTTTTTTTTTTTAAAGGAAATTGTTCAACTGCCTTTAGACTTTATAAGACAGCTGTGTGTGAAGATTCAGCCAGAGAGGCCAGGTAAGTTCCATGATAGCATCAAAGTTGTAAATTCAAGTTGTAAAACATTCTGCTAAACTAGAAAGTAAAGAAAAAGAACCTTACCTTAAAATCTGAGGAAGCTTCTTTTAATATGAAGCCAGTAATAATGTGAAAATGTCTTTGTTGTAGAAAAATGGATGTGTTACAGAACTAAAAGTTGTATCAGTTTTACTAAGATGGGGATGGGGAACCTTTCTAAGTCTTCATTCGTGTTAAAATACTCAGGATTTGTTCTTGGCAGTTTCAGAAACTCCAAACTGAATTAGTCCAGTGTTAATGTTGGGTTTACTCCTCGTGTGTGGAGCGGGGATGTTAGTGGCAGCACGTACCTGGTTGCCGCGTTCTGCCTTGCGTGGGTCTCTTCCTGAAGCCCCCGCTGTCCCACTGCCAGGGCTTGCAGTGTTACAGGCTCTAGAGCGCAGCCTTTACAGCTTCCTGGCCCTTGCTGGCTCTCCTGAAGTCTTTGGGAATACGCTGCCTACTCTGCACTTTTGTTTGTTTTTCCTCTCTCCTGCTCCAGAGTCTCGCTGTGATAAAGACATGGACACTCTCAGTGGTTACGCAATGTGCCTTCCTAATCTTACCAGGCTGCAGACCTATCGTTTTGTGGAGCATCGGCCAATCCTCTGCATAGAGATTAAGGTACCAAATAGCAAAGAGTCTCTTTTACAGATTTTTCTGTTGAAAGTATGAACTGACTGAAGCAGTTTCAAATAAAAATTAGCAATGGGATAAAGCAGAGCTCATCACTTCCACTGTTGCCTCTAGGATGAAATCCACCCTTTCCCCCACCACATTTTTAACCTTTAAAAGTATAGGAAATTCCCAGGTATTGTTAGGTTTTCTTGCAGGCAACAGCATTGTGGTGCCTCTTTTTTAAGTGAGAGCTCTAGCATAACTGAAAATGAGCATTGGTTGCTCACTCATTATTTTATTTTTTATGTTTTATTTTTTCCATTTAATTAGAAAGGTTTGCATGCTGTGTACCCTTATATACAAAGGAATACATTGATATTTACATTTTTTCTCTTTTTCTTTTTTGTAGCCAAAGTGTGGCTTCATTCCCTTTTCCAGCCGTGTTTCACAGGAGATAAAGCACAAGGTGTGTCGTTATTGTATGCATCAGCATTTAAAGGTAATGTTTTTGCAGTCAGTCTGCTTTCCTTTGACTTGTATTGTCTTTTATTTGTTATTAGAATTTTGTTTTCTTGTTGAAACTTGCATATTGTTGCTTAAACCTTTGATATGACTAAAGCATGAGTGGTTACACACCTGAGTTGCTGGGTGTGTAGTGAGAAACGGAAGAAGTTCTGTGGGAAGTTGAAAGCAAACAAATGCAGTATTAGTCTTTGAGGAGTGTTAAAGCTGTTGGCTGGGTAAACACCTGTGCCATATTTCCTTTTAAGTACAACTTGTCGAATTGGAGAATTCCTATTGCCAAATTGTGGCATTGCACAACTACCAGAACACGTAATGCCCGTGGAATTCATGGTTTTTTTTTTTAAATTTGTTTTTTTTTCATATACACTAATCATTTTGTTTATGTTCCTGAAATGATAGTAGGTCTAGAAGTAGAAGCTAACTGTACCTTTTTGTAACTTAATGTCACCTTTTGTCATGCTTTCTGTTATTGAATTTCATGCAGTCTGAGTAATCTAAGTTGAAATATGAATAGGAAAAAGCCCTTAGTAGTTATGAGTAATAAGTTCAGAGTTTGGAATATTATGGGACTCTTGAAGAAAAATATTAGTGTCAGCACCTGAGTATTAGAATAATTGAGAGCAGATATTCCATAAAGTGATTAATAGTGCTGCTATTCTTCAACAGGTAGCAAATGGAAAATGGAAGCGACCAAGTAAATATTGTCCATTAGATCTCTTCTCAGGGTAAGAAAATGTGTTACTTGATCCTGTGTGTTGTCAAAAACAAACTGTTTTCATTTTATTTTTCAAATCATTTAGACTTCAACTGTAGGATTAAGGAGCAATGTCTGCTTGTTCGACATTTGAGGAAATATTTCTGGTGCTATGTATTTATATACATCTATTTGTGCATTTATTTGCATCTATTTCAGGAATCAGAGTTGCGTGTTATGACTACTATGCCTTGTGGTGCTTAACATGAAATGTAGGGTTTGTTCCTACTTAGGTTTGAATTTGCAGGAGTCTCTGCAGGAGTTCCTCCTGTCGGCTTCAGCTTGAGTAACAGGTTTGAGGGATGTGGGTTTCACACAAACCCACAAGCATGGATGTGAGCATTTAAAGGCACGGAATAACATATATATATATTTTCCTTTTTCCCTAGAAATAAACAGAGAATGCACTTTGCTTTGAAGAGCTTATTACAGGAGGCACAGAACAACTTGAAAATATTTAAGGTAAACAAAACTATCTGCTTTTATGTATTGGCTTATAAACAATTTGACTTCAATACCTGAAGAGGCAAGATCGTACGTAACGAGCACCTTCACTACGGGACTCTGTCATAATAAAGTAGAAGAAAACAGGCAAATAGCTAGATTCCAAGTTCGATAGATAAAGAAAACTCTGTGCTATCCCTAGGAATCTCTCCCAGAGCTAATCAGTCTGAAGGAATAGCTGGGACAGCCAACAGAAGACTTTGACCAAAGTTTAAAAAATTTTCAAGTGCTCATTCAGGGAAACAAAAATATCTTTATGTGTTGCTGCAAATATTTTTGGAAATTGCTGTTAGAACATTTGTGTAAGTCAGATGCACAGCATGCTTCACTGACAAAGTGAAAGGGTTAGCTTTCTTTGTACAGAAGTAATGTAGTAAAAAATAAAGCAGTAATTGATGGATTATGCAGATTTGTCAGATTAGTTCTAGAAATACTCTTGAATTGATTTCCAGTATTAAAGCAACTACTGGAGTTAATGATACTTTTATGAACTGTTTTTCTCTATTAGAAAGCAGGTAATTTTCATGCCTCTTCTGTCCCTTTTTTTTTTCACCTTCCATTTTACAATTTGGCTTTTAAAGGGTAGTTTTACATGACAGGCTTTTTCATGATTGACTGTACTTAGAAGTGATAGGAAACCATGCTGAGTATCAGTTGACTTTTTGTGTTCTGATCATTTATAGTTCATTAAGTGGGGAAAGTGTCTTGACTTAAATGGGCTTTTTGATTCCAATTCAAAAGTTTTTACCTGTCGTATCCCATGAAGTTTAGGATGACAACTTTGTAAGAGATTGTGCATGCATTTAGGTGTAGACTTTTATACCAAATCACTGTCTTTTGCACCATGTGTCTTAAAATATTAAATCTGGTACTTTGGCTAGCTAAATATAAATAACTGGATTTGGTGGAGTATTCAAACCTTTCTTTTCTCTTCACAGAATGGTGAACTAATTTATGGCTGTAAAGATGATCAGGACTCTGTTTCTGACTGGAACGAGCTTGCCCGTCACTTAAAACCTTTCTTTTTTCCTTCAAATGGCTTGGTCAGTGGGCCGCACTGCACAAGGACAATTGTTAAAGAACTGATCCATGTTATAACTATGGCACTACTAAGCAGTACCGAAGCCTGCAGGGCAGGTGATATGAGGACAGTTCCCATTTCACATGGAAGAAGCTACTGTGAAGCAAGTGCTTTTAATAAGGAGCTAGTAAGAAATGGTAAGAACTAATTTATTGATCTCTAATAGTCATTAATTGTTACTACATAATGATTCATGTGTTTGTGTCTTGTTAGCTCTTTAATGCTAGTGTGAGAACTGAATGCTGAGAAAATGAAATATGAGGTGCAAAGCTGCCAGATAACTGTTTTTAATGTGACCTCATAACTTTTAGGACCCCATCTCATGATGGGCATAAAAGTCAGTTCAGAGGTAGTAGGATAAGAATTAGACACCTGTTTGAGCTGATAATCACAATTGGTATTTTAAATGACTTGATAATTTTTATTTTGTACATGTTGAGGTCTAGCTGCTTTCATTGGTTACATGACCTGTTTCATTGGTTACATGGCCTGTTCTTGCCTTTTGCTCCTCAACTGTGGTATCGTTGTCTTTCTGTTTTTCTAAAGAAAAAGGTACAACTATGGAATGGGAAGTCACGACTGGAAAACTGAAGATCATGTTAAGCACTAAGGAACTGAGTGTTGCAAAGCTTTAATTTTTCAAGATGCTGCTTGTAACTCCAATTATAAAAATAGCATATTTCTTAAATTTGCTTTTGAGGAGCATCTTTTTATTGCAGATTGGGTTATGCTGTATTCTGGGAGAAAGAGCTACCTTTGGAAAAAAAATAGCAAATACAAAAATAGATTTGTTTGTGCTGTGTTAAAAAGATCCAATATCTTAGATACTAAATTAGTCTTGTCAACAGTTCATACTGTTGAAACTTAAATTGGTGGTGGTTTCAGAATCATCAGAGAAACTTGTCTTTTAGACTCATAGTAGAGTGCAATAGAGATTTTTTTTCTTGAGAGTAATTGTATAGTCTGTGTTCCACGGCCAAGTAAGTGGTCTTTAAATATGCAGGTAAGCACACAGCGCAATATTGTTCAAAACCTGAAATCCTTTTCCTTTGACCAATCTGAAGAGTACTGCATGTGCTTTGTGGAAAAGCATGTGTAATGGCAAAGTGAAGCAAAGCAAACATGTTTGTGCCTGCTGTATTTTTAATATATTTTTTTCTTATAGGGAAACATAAATTGGAAAGCTCTGGCTTACCGAGGGGTTGTCTCCTTTATAAAACTCTTCAGGCTCAGATGCTTGACATGCTGGATATTGAAGGACTCTATCCTTTGTACAACAGAGTTGAACAGTACTTAGAGGAATTTCCTGAAGAAAGGTAAGATTTGATGGCTGTTTTTAAGGTTCTGATTAAGGAGATGTTCAGACAAGATTGCCTTAGAGCTTCTTGTTACCTCTTCTGTTTCTTGAACAATGTTAAGGGGAAGAGGTGAGTCAATGTTAAGGTGAGAGGTCACAATTTGGCATGTAAAGGGGAAAAAATAATTACTCAAATGTAGGTAAATGTGACCAGAATGTAGTTTTGTAGGGGAGATGATATTGTTAGGTTGCTTATCTCAGGATGTTTCTTAATGTAAGATTAAAATTCCAGCTTGCAATATGCCTCATAAATGAGCACACCAAACTAGGGGAGCAAGATTGTTTTAGTTACTCTATCTCTTACCTGATGAAAAAATACTGAGTATTTCAAGGTGAATAGTTGTTCTCAGATTAAGTGTATTAGTTGAAATAATAATAAAATCACTGTAAAAAGCCTTATTTTGGATAGTCTCCAGATGGCATTTGCCTGTAGTTCAGCCACGACACACAAGAGGGCATGCTGGCCCCGCATGTAAGACAGGGCTCTTGGGCACCTCAGTCCTCAGCTGAAGGGTTAGCTGCAGGAGGCAGTATGTGCAGTGTAACTTTGCTGTGCTTTTGTATTTTACAAGAAAAACAATCGGATTGCCAGTGTCTTCTTTCATCCATGTGGTGTTTGTGTGCTGTGCACTGGCATATAATGAGAAATTGCAGGTTTTGACTCTTTTGCACTTTTGCAAAAAATGCTTTTTTTTTCCAATTAAAAATTGCTGTCATGTTCTTCGGTGATAAACAAGTAGGCAAGTATTCTTTTTTTTTTTCTTTAAGTGTTAATCTTCTTTTATAATTTATTTAGAAGTACGTTGCAGATAGATGGACCTTACAATGAAGCATTTTATGAGAAGCTGCTAGATCTTTCAACTGAAGATGATGGAACCGTAGCATTTGCGCTAACAAAGGTACCTTTCTTGGGCATAATGTTGAAGCTTGTTTAGTCTGTTAATTTTAATAACTGCCCATCTGACCCAAATTGATGGGCGGTGTGTGTTGATATTATCACCAGCTTATCAAAGTGTTCTTTGCAGTTGAGGTTTTTTATCTTGTCAGGATGCCAGAGCACACCTTTATAGCAGAAGCACTTACAACCCAACACATTCAGCCCATGTTCTTAGAAGTTAAATAAAAAGCCTCTTTCCATGCTAGACTATGAGGCATTCACATGAATTGTGCTTTTTTTGGCCATTATTAAAAGTATCTGTAAAATACAGATCATGTGTACATGATTCTTATTAATCAGGTATGGTAAAACCACTTGCTCCTGCTACCTATCTGCTATAGAGTTAATGTCCAAATCTTACAATGACTATACTAACATCTTTGAAAAAGAATAGTATAATTTCTATAAAGATAAATGTAAATATAATGGAAAAATCTTGTCGCTCTTATTTTGTATAGGTGCAGCAGTACAGAATAGCAATGACTGCAAAAGACTGCTCCATCATGATTGCCCTTTCACCTTGTCTACAAGATGAATGGTAAGAGCAATTTAATTTTGAATTACTCCTGTTTATTTAGAAATCATCTGGGCTTGTGCAACACAAAGTTGGCAAAAAGGGTCAAAGTCCAAGTTCTCTAGAATCCTTCAGAATGTTTGGACATTAGTGCTGATACTGAATTGTATTACCTTCACCTGTGTAAAAGTTGTAATGCTTAATGACTCTGCCAGACAACTCGGTGGTTGCATTGTATGTAATAACACCTAGAAATATATTGCATGAACTAAATGCGAAGACCCATTACCA
>JAVCKT010012150.1:0-10732 GCA_032273925.1 Rhynchotus rufescens | reverse complement strand
AGCTCTCCTGTAAATTTCCTAAGATCAAACACTATTGACCCCTGGTTCTGCAAGTGCAGCTCTAATTCCTTTTGTTCTGTCTCCAAAAAGAGACCCAATAAACACCTCTTCACCCAGTGATTCATATAATAGGAGCTTCACAGCTCTTTCTTCATAACTTGCTTGTTGAGGTCCTTATACCTAATCTTAGGCTCCATTGTGCAACTGATGGAATAATCAGTCCCCTCACACCTAATAAAGTGCAACTTGATTAACTTAACTCTAGCAATTCCCTGGTGCATGTGTAATTCCTGAGCTTCGTTATAACGATTTTAATGAGGAAAGCAAATCTTTTGCTAGTTAAGTGCTAAATGTGCTTTTTCTTTAAAGTTTTTCTTCTGCTTTCATTAACAAGCTCCCTTTCCAAAACAGCTGTATACATATAAACAGTGAACTCAGATCAGCATATCCAATTAAACCACCTCATACAATATCAGCATGCCACGGGATCCACACTTCAGACATATATTTAAAATTATTGCTATAACACCTAGTTCCTTCCTCTCAAACAGCATAAGAGACCATTTTACTTTATAGGTAAATTAAATAATTGCCAAAAGACACTTCTCAATTGTCCAAAAGATGTCAAGCAGGACCATCACCCAAGTGTGCTAAAAAAAGTGTGCAAACATATGGCTCATTCTT
Organism: Rhynchotus rufescens; assembly: GCA_032273925.1. Taxonomy (NCBI): domain Eukaryota; kingdom Metazoa; phylum Chordata; class Aves; order Tinamiformes; family Tinamidae; genus Rhynchotus; species Rhynchotus rufescens. The sequence goes on along the minus strand of JAVCKT010012150.1, from coordinate 10,048 downwards.
TGCATTTTACTAACAGAACTCAATAAACTACAAAGCTGTTGTTATTATACAAACATTAATTAAAGGAAAAGAACAGGAAAGCACTGGGCCTAAACCTAAAATTTGGGATTTGAGTCAATAGCGATAATTCATGGCTAATTCCTAAAAATCCAGTCCCCTGTATCCACACTCATTAGATTTTCTGCAACCTTATGAAAGAAAATACAAAAAAAGTATACTTTGCATAAATAAATAAAAAGGAAAACAAATAACCAACCATTTTAAACATATTTAATTCAAATAGATATCACGAATTTAAATTGAGAGATATGATTGACAGAAAAAGCCATTGGTGTTTTTAATATCCCTTTCTTCTTGGAAAATAGAATGTTTTCCAGGTAATCTGACAAACAAAGAAGTCTGAAAAAAGACTTTGCTTCTGACTTACTTTCATAGAGTGAGGATATACTGTAACACCCCAATACCCTTCTTTGTGTCACACTTCAATAAACTTGACATCTGTAATAAAGCTCAGGTTATGCTTTACTTCTGTTAAAACCTTCTTCTGCTCTCAGGATCACAACAGACAAACTCATAGACTGGTACTGCCAATATGTCTGCACTGCTATATCCAGTCAGTGGAATCGATAAGCACTCACCTGTCATCTTTTCCATATATTTCTGTCAAAGTCAAGAGACACACTGCTTAATCTCTCAAGGAGAACTTCAACACAGAAATCCCTTTTCTTAACTAGCTAGAACCTAGCCTAGTAGTTCTTAGATTAACAAAAAATTCTGCAAAATATGTTTATGGGCCTGACGTGCTGCCACAGCCCCCTGGGCCCAGAGAGCCACCTCCTCAGCCAGTGTTTATCACCACTGTTTTGCTATGTCAGCCAAGCTCCAGCAACACACAGAAGCTGAGCAGCTTATCCCATGAGGTTGCTGTGCTATTAAATACTGGGGTGCATAATAGCAATTCCAAATAAGAATGGGAGGGCTTGACTTAACTTTTCTGCATGCTTGTCTGGCAATCCACCAAGCTATCAGGGTTTGAGAGGTATCTTAAGGGCCTCTTCTAGATTTGGTTAATAATCAGGTTGGACTTTCTCTACCACTTGATACCAGTTCCCAACAGCTTCCATTTAAAGCGAGAAAACAAGTAAAATCAATCCATGAACCCCACAGCATTCCCTTTTGATTAGAATGAGCATTTTTCCCTTAGTGTAAGATGTTTTCACTCCTGTCCCTCATCGGATTCAGAGTCTAATCTTCAACAGTCCTTTCAGTGTATAACCATGAGTTCAGTACCAAAGCATTTCAGTAGGCCAGACATAACGAGTGACATATATCAAAGAAGGATTTTAAGAGGTATGATGGTGAGTGTTAAAGATGTCATTGGCATTCATTTGGATGAGCTGCATAATTTGTAAACAGGTTTGTCAATCCATGAGTAAAGCAAATGTTCCAACTGCAAGTCAACCTTATATAGCATTACTGAATATACCTACAGTATCTCAGGTATGCATTAAAGGAATATGTTGCAAAACACATAATGGAAAAATTTTGGATTTAATTTAGCTGCCTGGTGTGCATGCACTATGATAGAGCTTTTATTTACAACCTCTGCTCAGAAGTCCTCAATCAGAATACATGACGGAGAAATTATTCAGAGAACAAAATGTGCCTGTGATAGTGTCCTTAATTCACTTTATTCAGAAGCTGTGTATTCCTAGAATAACTGTAATTTCACCATAAGTTAATACGCAGTAGCAACAGATTTAATATTCATTTCTGATACCAAAGTACTGTTTTAGGAGATGAATCAAATTGAGTATAAATCAAGACAGAAATTTCCAAGAGTAATTTGGAATGGTTAACATTGTCACACAAGGAATTGATATGATGAAACTCTGTCTGAAATACTAAATACATCCTCGATGCTCAGGATGGATAAACCTAAATCAGAAAAAGTGCAGTGAAAGGCTGCTAGTACCATCTGAGGAATTAAGATTTTTTTTTCCTTCAAGAGGAAACTAGAAAGCTTGGCAAGCCTAGCCTAGCAAAAGGAGGGCTAACGGGGATATGAGCTCTGTCTATAAATATATCAGAGCATGAGGAAAAGGGCAGTAGGGAACAAAAAGAGCTAATCAAAAGAACTATGTTGACACAAGAACTAAGAGGTATAAACTTGCCAAAATAAGTTTAGGCTGGAGATAAAGAAGAATGTGTCCAACCTCAAGAGCTGTGAGATTCTTAAATTGTAATGAAGACAGAAAAACTAACCACTTCTTAAAATGGAGTTTGAGGGGTTTCTGAGTACCCTTAAATTACCGCGCTGTCTGTAAGGCTGTGAAAACCATGATTTAGGCACCTAAATAACATGCAGCATATTGATCCAAGCAATATATTCCAAGTCACAGAAGGTATCTGTAGGAGAGCTGAAAAGTGAATCTATTTCCCCTCAGCTTGCCCACTGGTTCACCTTTCAGATCTTTTCCCATTTTAACTTCAGATAGCTTTATGTTCCCAATTTACAAGAAAAACTATGTACTAGTGACACACCTGCATTTCTGTGCCTGTGTTTCTGTGTTCACCTTTTTGATGAAATGTGTGTAGTATTTAGTAGTATGAATATTGGGATTTTTTTTTTGAATGATGTGAGTGATTAAATTCCTTCTTTTTCAATAAAGCAATTAATCAAATTTTGTGAAGTTTTCATATGGATGCTTATAAATTTAAAGAAAAAAACAGCTAGAACACTGCTAGTCTTTATTTTAAATTATTAAATTTAAATTATTTAATATAAATTATTGGAGTGAATGAAGGTAAGAGAGTCAAGCAAACATTAGATAAGTCTGCTGCAAACAGATTTTGCAATCTGTTTTTTTATGACTGAAAGCACCAATTCTTATTTTTTTGAAATAGAATAAATGATAATAAGACAGAGTCATAGAAGTGGTTGGAAAATACTCCTTGGATCACCTACCTAATGCTCATTACCCAACTGCTTTTATCTAGTAGTAAATAAATAAAAACAGTTCTCAAACACGGTCTGTTTGAGCAGAACAAGAAATTCCTTTCTCAGTATATAGTATTTGAATATGTGAAAGGTTGTTAAAAGTCCCAAGGAAGGGCAGTATTTCAAGGAAAGATCTGTACTGAAAGCACTTAGAGTGCCTCAAAATTATTAAGATAACACAACTGTGGTCAAAAGATCAAAAAGCTGAGTCTTTCTTGGGGGTAAAATCTCTGTTCATTTGTGAGGATATATGTAGAGAGATCCACTTTCTATTTCTGTCAATAGAAAAACTATTTTTTTTGCACACTCTGATATTGTGATTGGTGGTGAAAGACAGTAATTGAAATGGCAGAGGACTTAACAGAGTAGCAAAGTGGCAAGACAAATGGAATGTTTAACCAGTGAGGTTATAACTTTAGAAAGTGTGTGAGTTTAGTTTGGTGACAGATTGGGTAACTTAAGACATTAAAGACTGAAATATCGTGATGCTGAATTTGATCTCTTGAGTCTTTTTTGCAGATATATGAGTTTAAGATGCACAGTTTTAAGTTGATGTGAGACTTTGTTTCTTACTAAGTTATAAAAAGAGTAAATGTGTTGTATAACATAGTACTGAGAAGAATTTGGGGGCCACTAAGGCTCAACATAAAAATAAGAGTGAGAAAAAACTGAAGTTCTGTAAAGAACCAAATATAATAAATGGATTGAAAAGGCAGCAAATTCAATGAACAAAGTAAATGCCAGACTTGTGAAAGATCACGTTGAGACTGAACCTTACAGCTGGGCAGGGAGAAGACAGAATAATCTAACTTAGACAAGAAAAGATGAAACTTTTGAGATGAATTCTATATTTTAATGAGTTTGTAATGGCCAGTGTAGAACGCTGTCCATCATTTACGATGTAAGAATCTCATATATATTGGTAAATAATGAAATAGTAGATGCTAATATTTTGTAACTGAAAGTAACAATATATCATTTGAATTTCCATAACAGAATCAGTAGATTAGAATAATCCACCGTATATAATTCTTCTTATATAATTATACAGTATATATTTTATTCCATAATAGAATCAATAGAACCTGCCTGGATAGAATAGAGCCCTGTGCCACGTGCTCTAAATATCCCCGCTTGAGCAGGGGCGTTGGACTAGATGATCTCTAGAGGTCCCTTCCAACCTCAACCATCCCGTGAATCTGTGATTTTACATTTCTCCTGTCTCCAGAATACAACACTTTCTCTGGGAGAGATGATCAGGTGATGTCAAGCTCTCCATAATAATGGGTTACACCAAGCAAATAGCAGTTTTGTGCTACAGAGAAGCCCTCTGCAATCCAAAAGCAAAACCTCTTACGCTGGAACAAGGTAGGGTATATGTCTTCTTTAGTAAGGCTTAGCTGGAGTGTTGCTCCAGAGCTACTTGACCTAATGCAGAGCTTTTCTTAAGATATTTTAATTGGCTCAAGAATGAGTGAGACACAAACAGTGCCAGGTAGACAGTAGCACCGAAGGAAGGTCTCCATCATGTCACTAGCCTAGATGCAGAACATTTTGACAGAGGAAAACAGATGGTCAAAACAGAGGGCCAGGAGCCATCCATGGCTGGCTTATTTTTTCCCCCTTTAGAGAAGGCCCTTCTACTTACTGTCCTTTCCAAGCACTATTCTGCAGATGCTGTCAGGGCACACACTTCCCTGTACTCCCCTATATTACACATAACCAGTTAAGGCTAAAGATTCAGTGAACACCAAACATGAAATTAAAGTTCTCTCACTCCTAATAAATATTAGAGCAAAAAGAAATTTTACAGGCCTCCTAGCCTCCTGCCCGCCGAGCTACTGGTGATGTTAAAATGCTTATTAACATGCTCTGCCAAGATATCCAGGAGGTATCTTATCTATTCCTAAGGTCACATTCTTTACGACTGTGCTGCCAGACGGCAAGATTAGCTGAACGCCTGTAAGTGTCATGTCTGAGTTCATCGGCTCAAATATCTTGCAGACAAGGCTTGCAAGAACAGGTGCTCAACTCATTAAATCCTGATCCACGTCAGCAGAACTTCTTTCTTGCGACTTTTCTGCCTCTTCCCTCCTCCTCACCTCTCTGGATCAGAGATAAGCGTGCCTAGCCTTTTGAAAGCCTAGCAAATGTGCCCTTTAATGCTTTTGGTCCAGCCCCTCAGCAACAAAAATGTGCAGCTGTTCTAGAGAGGACAGACTTCAGGAATGGGGTAGCCAGATCTGAAACTGTTACCTTAAATCAGAGGACCACCCTTCTATACATGCAAACCAGGAGGACTGCAAGTGGAGAGGGAAAAGGATTAAAGAGGTGGAGAAAAAGCATGAAGAAAACATTCGGTATTCCATTAAAAAAAAAAAAAAAAAAAAAAAAAAAGTATTGGCCAATGTGACTGACAAAGAGCCACACTGAAACCTTAAATGACTCAATGTGGAAATATTGAAATTACAATGATTGGCGATTTCAGATTGCAATCGCCATCAAGTTATCATTGTGCAGCTGTCTGCGACGGAGCTCTGCGTTAGCAGCCAGTAACACAGCAAAGCAATTGACGTGTACAGGAAACTGAGCCACATGCAGGGGGAAACCGGAGAGGTTACTGAATACCCCGTGTATCAGGATGCACGTAACTTCCAGGGTGCCTGGCAAAGCCTCTACGTGCATGCAGATAACAAAGGCTTTATGGACTCACAAATTGAATTTTTAGCTTTCAAGTGTTCCAAGAAGAGTTAAAAAGGGGATGAGAAGCAGAAACAAATCAAAAAAAAAAAACTTTCAAACTTCTTTGCACTCCCCACAGAAAGCTTAACAATCTACAGCTAGAATTTCTCTGTCCAGAGCAAATACTTTGAAATCATTTTCTTCCCGTCTTGCTGCACTGTGAACTTCTGAGATTAAAAGCTTCTTCATTTACAGAGTACAAATTATAAATCCACCAATGTACATTTCATAAAGTTCTGAGAACATCAGTTGAAAGTAATTAATATTTAAAAACAAGCAATGAAGCATCAGAATCAGAATAAAAACATAATGTTGATGACCTTGCCTTTTTTAATTTTTTTTTTTCTTGGTAGGGCTAGATTTCCAGGGTTTTCTAAACACAGCCTGATGTACACGCAAGCCTGAAAATAACATACAACTCTAGTGTTTTTTCACGCATGGCAAACCGTCCATCTCTCACCTCTCCTTCCACTGCTGAAGGAGACAAGTGCCAAGTGCATGGAGCACGTTTGTGTCCTTCCTGATGGCCCTATAAGGTCACACAGTTCTTGCCAAGAGGTTTATTGTTAATAAGCCTCTGCTCCCTCTGCTGTCTACTTTGTCCCCTTGTTAGGGACTGTAGCAGTACCATTAAGGATCTGTGACGCTGAGGAAAACGTTTCAGTCAAGCAACCTAAACACATCTACATACAAGATCCAGGATCCTTCTCTATGCAGACATCAAGCAAATACAGTTTGCTCTCAAACTAAATGGCACAAGGACATTAACTTTATCCTTTAACTATTGGATATATCTTTCTTTCTAAAAATATGCATTTACAACATTATTGTATTTATATTAAAAAATGATTCTATTCATTTGCTTTGCTTCTGCTGTTTATGCCTGGAAACCAGTCCCATGTGCTGTAACACCTGGGTATACTCGTTCAGAAGTTGTGTTTAGCACAGATGGATGTGGCCTGTGGTAAACGACAAAGAGCCACCACAGGGCACAGCTTCTCCTTCAACTGTTCAACAACAACAACAAAAAATTAACCTGGAGGATTCTTCTCTTCGGATGTCAACAGTGATAGTTGTTCTATGAACTAAAGTTTAAAGTGAGAATTTGGCTGGCTGTAATAAAAAGGACTTGCAACAAATAAGACATTCTAGTGACTTTTCAAGGGCATGTGGAAGAAGGAATACTAGATTTAAATAACAAAAAAAAGGTAGTTGCAGTGGCATCCTGTAGAAAAAAAAATCACAAAAGCAAAACAGCTCATACAGGATTAACTGCAAGCCACAACTGTTATTTATGAACTGGATCAATCTCCTCTCTATATCCTGGTGTGATTTTTTTTTTTTTTTTAACTTTGTTTGTTTGTTTGATTTTTCCTGGACTCAAACACTTTCACTTGACATGTAGTGAACTTCTTAAATACAGCAGTTATTTTCTTTATCCATGATGATAACAGGAACTTTTATCAAGCATCAATATTTCTGGTCTGAAAACCAGTGTGACTTTGGAATCTGCTCACATGTTCCCCCAAAAATCCATAATCCTTTTACTGAAGATGCAACCACTAGAGGAACTGTCAGAAGTAATACAGGTTTTTAGAGGATGAAGATTAAGGAAGAAAGAAGAGCTGTGCAATAAATGGTTCTGTTGATTTCCATGAGCAAATTTTTCCACTTACGACCTTATACAGCATAGATTAACACTCACCACCTTTGTTTCTGGAAAGAAAAAGAAAAAAAAAATGCAAAAGCTTTCACCTAGCAGGAATCAAGCATTGAAAGAGCTCCTCTTTGGCCTGACGACTGCACTTAAAAGGAAGTGTCAGTATGTGCCTGATAGTATAGATTTGTTGTCTTTACCCTAGAATGTCATTGTTTGAAAGCCCCTTTGTTTCTTTCATCTTCAGTGTTTTGGTAAATGGCAGATTTCAAAATACCCTTGGCCCTTGTGCCACAGATCCATCTACTGCACTTGCACGAGGTTCAAGTAGACAAAAAAAGACATTAAGGCTGTGAATAGCTTTTGGAAAGCCAACATCTGCCAAGAAAGTCCTAGAATTGTGCGCTCATTTTGAAAAATGTCTCCGAGATTGTTTACTCCAAGCTGCTGACAAGTGCTAAGTTCCTCCTGCATGCCCATACATCATGGCAGAATCACGAGATGTTTCAGCAGCACATGAAAAATCTACCCTCTCATTTCCAAGTCTTCCCACAGGCATCTCACTTCACAGCAAGGAACCAGACTGGATAGTTAGCAGAACTTCTGCTGAAGCCACAGTGTGGGCACACGTGAGCCCTGTGCTAACACAGAAAGAAAGGAAGAGAGAAAAGAAAAAGAATTCAGGCTGATAAGATCTGAACCTCTTGCTGATTTAAGCATGTTGTGACTGTACCACTGACAAATGGTGAAATTTGTCACCTCATGTGCTTTGCCACCTACTAAACAGCATGGAGTACATGCCTATGTTTACAGATGTATTTGAGGACCTTCTAAATAAAGGATTAATTAAAGGATTAACTTACACACATGCATGCACATACACATATATATATATGTATATAGCTCCTGGAAAGCCATTTTTACTTATGTCTATTCTAAGACTAATTGCTCTTGGCATGGGAACAGGACATTCCAGAATAAAACCCAAGTAAAGTGGATACAGCAGTAAAAGACAAGTCTCAAAGTCAAAGGATTGCAGTAGATCTACGACCTTCTCTACAGCACAAGAAAGCACAGTGACAGCAGGAAAGATGAAGAACAAAGCCTGAAAAATCCCACTGGCAACTGAGACAGGATTCTCTCCATGAAACAACAGTGAGAATTCAGAATGATCTGAGAAATGCAATCACACAGATCTGCTCAGAATCCATAGCTTAACACATCTAATCTGTACAGAAGGCATGCTGAAATCTTTCCTGATGACGTGTCCTCAGAATCCTGCTTTTAAAAAATTTGAAGATGTTTAGACACATTTCAGGAAGACCTGTGTTCCTTTAAAGAGCACAGATTCCAGCAGGCTCCTGACTGGAGGTGTTAACAAGCTTTTAGGATGTTCCTGACTCTTAGGTGTCTCACTTAGCAATCAGCAAGACTGAAAGGTACCTAGCTCATTTATTAAACACAATGGAATTCCCAACACCAATAATTCCAGTAATTCTTCTTTCTCCTCCCTTCCAGCTGCTTATTTAATCTGAACATCTCTCATAAAAAGAGCCGTTAATGCAGGATGTTGATGATAATGAACAATTCTGAGTTGTGGTTTTACCAGTGAAGTTTTTTCTGAAGGTTTTTATGACACATCAGAAGTCAGCACTGTTCTCTTACATGTGTCTGTATGTAAAAACCAGAACAGTTTTGTTAGCAGAGAAGCATGTGGGGCTGCGGTATGCCAGTAACCACTAGTGGATGCACTGGAAGACTATGTGAGGCCATGAACCTCCATCTCTATCAGGATAAGGAATACATGTACAAAGTTAGTACAAAACTAACACTCTCCTAAAGGAAGGACAGAAAAAATAAACATTTTTAAAAATGCCTCTTTTGGAACAATAATAAAATACAACCTAAATAAAACCTCAGTCTACGCTCAGAGGCGAACATGGAGTCTCAGGAGAAGACTGCTTCCTCTGGATGAAAATGCATGATTCCTTTCATTAGGAATGGGATTTAAGCATATGTCCAAGAAGTATTTCTATAACAGATTATTATCTCTCTACTTATCATGCCAAACATGCTGCAGGGCTGTTATCTGAAAGTGTCCATATCCATATTTTCACTGCAGGCTTTAACTAAGCCAAGGCGGTGGGGCCAGAATCTACAAGCTGACACATGTCAGCATTTTTTTTCTGTAAATATGCTGATTCAGAGCAGCTGGAGCTGTGGTGCCTTGACTTCAGTGGGGGCTTATATTCACTCTAAGTTGAGCGTTTGGTCATCTGTTTGGCTACACTTGGGCCACATTGTTTTGTGCAGCCTGGCAGTGAGATTGTTTGCTCCGCAGTATTAACCCTTGCATTGCTTGACTTTAACTTTGGCATATTAGTGCAATTATTACATTAGTTTGTTGCATTTAAGACCAAAAGGGATCCATTAATGGATTAAAGTCTACACACCCCCAACTGTGCATGCACGAAATCCATCAGAATTAATTAAAATTATAAAGTTGATATATTTTCAAAAAGACCTTTTAAATAATTAAACTGAAGATCTCCTGATTTCCTACGATTGCACACGCTCCCCCTTCTGCAAAGAAATACCTATAGATGGCAGTGAGCAATCACTATCAGCAGGCACCCTCTCCTAACAGG
>JAVCKT010012149.1:0-18972 GCA_032273925.1 Rhynchotus rufescens | reverse complement strand
CAGCGCGTCCCCGGCGCCGCTTGTTTGGGTTGCGCTCCGGCCGGGCCGCGCTGGGCCCGCCCCTTCCGCCTCCCGTGGGTGGGGGGGGTAGGGGGAGGCGCAAAGGCGCTCGACGCGTGCGCAGTGCGGTGGCGCCTCGCTGAGCCGCGGGTTCGAGTCCCGCCTCGGGAGACCGCCTTGGTGGCGAGGCTTTCGAAATAAATATTTACATATATTCGGTTAACTGCTGACATCTGGATGCGGCCCCGCGCACACACACGGCAGCTGCCACGGCTGGGATGGGCTGTGCAGAGCCCTGCAGGCTCCCTCAGGCAGGGGGGACCCCATGGCCCCCCCAGCCACGGTGGCGGCGCCATTAGCCCTGCCAAGCCCTGTCCTGAGGGCCGCGCCGAGCGGGGCACGCTTTGCCGAGCGGCGCTGCCTTCAGCCGCAGCCCCTTCTCCTCCAGGCTTCGCCTCTGGCCCGTGTGGGCGTCTGAGACATAAAGGGACCCCAAGCGGCGGCAGTGGCGGCCTCGCCACGGGCCTCAGCGCTGCCTGCCCCGTCCCCGCAGAGCGCGCAGGCAGCGGCTGCACTGGCGCACGAGGCCGCCAGGGAGGGATAAAGCACCGTGGGCAGCCGCGCAGCCGCGTTCCCGGCCGAGGAGAACTTCCCGCTGCCTCAGCCGCCGCCACGGAGCCCCACGTGGCTCCGGGGACCTTCTGTGGCACGAGAGTGTCCCAGGCCGAGGCATGAGAGCCGCCTCAGGGCAGCCCTTAGGCCTTGGCCGTGATGCAGGTGCTTGCGGGCCTACAAAAACCTGCTCCCAGGGGATCGTGTGGGCCATTTGGGGCAGAACGCCCTCAAATACCTCAAATGTGCCATCACGGGGTTGCTCTGCTCTGCCTCGTGTCCCCGTCGTGTCCCGCGGACGCGATTCCCACCCCAAGGAGCTCCTGAGGACGGAGTCGCTGTGTTGGGCAGCTCTCTCCGGAGGGGAAACCACAAGCAGCCAGAGCAAACATCTCCATCAAGGGGTGCCATCAGTGCAAGGGCTGCTCTGGGTGCACGTGGTCGCGGTGGTACCGGCCCGAGCGGGGCAGGCAGTGCTTTGATGCCCCTGTGAGAACCGGGGCAGCACGGCGGCTTGTCGTGTCCCGTTCATCTCTTTCTTTTGTGCAACGCTCTTATAGACGGGCCTGTCGAATGCCATTCCCCTGCACGGGAGTGAAATGTCCTCCCGAACACATGTAATCTGAGGAAATATGATTTTAGTTATCCTGGTGGGCTCTGTAATATCTATATTTTGTAAATGCCATGCACAGCTTACACCCAGACCTGTAACTGTCTGTTTGCATTGGACATTTAACCTGCTCTGTACGCAGAATTCAAACACTAAGTTGTGATGGTATCTCAGCTTTGCCACTATCCTGTTCAACATGCACTTATAAAATTTGTTAATTTAAGACATCGAGTCCCTTTCAAGCGTGAAGCTTTATAACTGATTAGCTGTGCTAATTGAATGAAACCAATTTGGGCCTCGCTAGTGCCACATCCCAAGTCAAAAGACACTTTCAAGAGAAGAGAACAGCAATCCACCTTCTCTATCCTTTTATCAGCTTACCTGGGGTATCATACAAGGGATGCTGACCCCTGCCATTAAGTTTGGGGAAATTTTGCAGCCAAATGCAAAATAAAGAGATGTCGTGCTGCTCCCCATGTTGAGAAACGGGAGCAGTGGCTGAAGGAGAGCTCCTCGTGCGAGCATCGCTACTCCCTATTGCAGTAGCCAACTCAAACAAACCGAGCTCTGTTTATTTACTCACTGGGTTGCTGTTTTTTGTGGAGCTACCCCGGCCGCATTAACCCAGGTGTAATTGGAGAGAGGCTGCACCTTGGCGCAGTTTGGCTCCTGGTGCGCATTCTTACGGGGGTGATGTGGACTGCAGCAATCAGGGTTCAAGCAGCTGTTCGCAACTTTCCTGAGCAAACATCAATAGCCCCGAGGTAAAAGCAATACACAGTTGCAATTTCTAAGTGTCCCATCTAATTGAGCAGGAATAATGCAAACAAAGAATGAAAAAACCAAGCCCTGCAGCGGGTAAACAAATAGCTCAGATGCACCCAGAGCCGTGCTTACCATCGGAACAGCTCCGTGTTGCTCTTGTTTTGTGCAAACACTCCTGAACTCTTCCCTGGCCCCGGAATTGCGTTCCCGTGCCTCTCAGCCCTTCTCACCTGCAATTCCCAAGCAGCTGCCCTTCTCCTCGGCCATCCTTCTCCCAGCATCTTCTGCAGACGTGAGGGCTTGAGCTGGTAAGTCAGAGGGAGATGAATACAGAGTTTGTGGGAAGTCATGAATTTGGGTGGAAAGGATGGAAACAGAACTGTTTTGTCTTTCTCTAGTGTCTATCTTGAATTATTCTGCTGCTGGTTGTTGTTTATCCATGTGCCAGTGTAGAACTTGCTGTTTTGCCTCCTTCCTATGTATTTATCCCTGTCTTCCCTCTCTTTGGATTCCAGGGAATTGCATGCTTTGCAACTCTGCATTTCTTTATATCCTTAAACTAGCCAGGTGCATTTAGTTGCCCCTTGCAATGCCGTGTGTTTTGCGCGTCCTCGGAGTCCCTTTTTGTACCTGTTCCACACCAAATTCCTGCCTTGACCCTGTGTGCTACATCCTCCCCCAGACAGGCTGCGAATCTGGGAAGGGGGAGATCTTCCCAATGCCTGGGGTTGGCACATCTGTACCTGGAAATCCACTGGAATTACATGGACACGGGCACGAGCGCTGGGTGGGTGAGGGCTCCTGGGAACAACGCTCTGGATGTTCCCGACCAGGATTCCTGGCCTGCACATGTGCAGGCTGCGGCGAAGGCAGGCCTGGTTCCTCCGGCACATACCAGCTGGGATGCAGCTTGGGAAGCGAAGTGCCTCAGGAAGGCTGTCCTGGAGGAATGCGTGTGGTAAAGGGAATCCTCGCTAACCAACCGCAGTGTTTTGGGGGCGAGAAATTTGTCTCCAGTTAAAGTTGCCTGAGTTTGCACGGAGGGCATATTGGCAAATCCAATGCACCCGAATCCAATGCATCCCGTTGGCAACCCTTGCGTCCACAGGAGCCGTGTTTTCCCCTTGCAGGAAAGCAGGGAAAGTGCTCGGGATGGATCCGCACGTCAGCAGCCCGAGGGGCCGGGGCACTGCCCGCTAAGGACGGGCGATGGGGACCCGAGCGTTTGCTGTGGGCACCGGGGGAGCCTTGCGGTCTGGAGGGGCAGCTTTGGTCTCCTAATGCCCTGCGGTGGCCCTGGCTTCCCGGGAGCCCCCTGCAAGCAGCTGTGGGCACGGATGGCACCTGGAGCTGGGGCTGCTTCCTGCCTGGAATCCGCGCGTTCCCAGAGCCGCCCGGCTCATCCGCCCGGGGAGCCCGGCTATTTATACCCGGCTATTTGTGGACTTGGCAGCCGTGTTGCAGAGTGCTCACGAGGATCATTTAAAACAAATTACCTTAAAACTTAACCTTTAATTAACTTAAACCTTAAAACTCCGGAGTGCAGCAAAGGCAGATTTGTCCAGGAGCGGGCGACACGCCGCTTTGGGGCCGCTCGTGCCCCGGCAGCGCTTTGGGGTTTGCTCGGGACCACATGTGAGGGCTCTGCCACATGCTGGTGTGCGTGGGAAAGGGGAAGCGCGATCCGTAACTCCTCGCGCCGCTCACAGAGGAGCCCGTTTCCATAGAGCCTACGGAATTAAAAACACGTGGCCGTTAAGTCGCCCTGGGCTGCCTCATCAGCCAGGGAATCCTCCTAAAAAACCAGCGGTGCTGACAAGGAGACCGGGCGTCTAAGTGACAGAATGAACCAGTTTCGCTGTTCAAAAGCCCTCCCCGAGCCTTAAATCTGAGGATATGTCAGGAAAATGTCACTGTGTAATCCCAAGGAACAGCCCTGCAGTGCTGCAGGATAGCGGGTTTCGCGCCCCAGCAGCATTTCAAACAATTCCCAACAAAAACACTAAGCTCCAGGTTTAGTAAAATCTAGATGCCCAGAAGCATCATTTATTGCAAATCAGTTAACCAAAAAAATACATCATTTTTGCAAACTACAACTTTGCATGTAGATAACTTTATTACAGAAGATATCTTTTCTTAAACTACACTCTAGTTTATAAAACATAGGAAGATTCAACACCACGTGATGTTTAAATCACTCATGTTAAGGATGTCACAATAACAACGCTCTGAAATGTTAACTAAGACGAGTGCTCAGCAAAGCTTTGTGCTTTGAGAAATATCCATTGTATTTGGTGTTCTAATCAAAAGGAACCTGGATTGTTTCCCTTTTCTTAGGTTTTCTTGATTAACTGCTCTCTATTCGCATGTCCCATATGCATATCTAGTCGTAGTCCATCTCCTTAACTTTGCAGCCCAAGTGGGGGATATTCCAACACCTCTATAAGGTGATATATTTAGGATATATTTAAGACTCGATCATTTAGATTTTTGAAACAAAATCCACCTTTTCTTAAAAAAAAAAAACAAATCGAAAAAACATATTTACAAACATTAAATCTGCCACAGGCGTATACTATATTTTACATATTTGTCTGTGTGTGTGTTCCCCACACCTCTACGAAAGCGTGCATCAATGTAAAAAAAGATGCAGCCCCGCAGAGCAAGAAGAGCAGGATGTCGCCGTGTGCTGGCGCCGCTGGCAGCGTTTTGGTGCTCGGTTCTCCTCGAGCTGCCCCGTCCCCGGGCTCGCCTCTCCAAACTAGGTAAGGCCGTCCTTAAAATAAGGACATGGCTCTAAAAGTTCAAATCTCAGCATTAACTTTAACAGTCACTCAACTGCAAAAAAAAAAATATATAAAAGAGACCACATCAAAAATCGCCTGTAAAGATATTAAAAGTAAAATGAAGTTTCCTGTATGTACAAAATCCAGTTATGGGTTTGCTTTTTGAGAAAGGAAAAAAAAAAAAAGTTTGTCAAATACTCTTTGCTTTTGGGCAGCATTCTTGTTTTGTAGGTTTTTGTTTAGCTTAGAACCTGTTGTTACAGGTCTCTAATCTTGTTTTTTATTTTTGATCATAAAAAATCATTTAAATATATATTTTTATATATATAAAAAGAGAGAGAACAAGAATTTCTATTAGCAAGGCAAATGTACAACTATATAATACTGAAACTTTAAACAAAGATTCATGATCGGTACCATAAAATGTCCTCTCCGATGCAGTAGTCAAGGAAACATTTTAAAGTACATTGCAAAAAAATCAGTTCATCCTTTTTGCCCCCCTAAAAGTGGTTGTTAATTCTCCCTTTCCCCCCCATTTTTTCTTCTTTTCTTGCATTTTTTCCTGAATTGTAAGAAAACAAAATAAATTAGTATTTTAGAATCATGAATCATTGCTTATAGCTTTAGATAGACATTTCCTCTCAAATTAACACAACGAAACCCCCCCCCAAAGAACAAAAGAGAACGTTTTGTAAAAAAATCTCATTTTTTGATTCCTTGCAACACCGCTGCAGTGTCCCACAGTGAGTTCTTAACAGAACGTATAAATAAAAAAAGGCAGTGTTCCATGTCAAATAAAAAGTACATAAATAAATACTAAAAAAAAAAAGTCTTTTTTTTTTTTTAAATTTCCATATAAAAACATATTTTAAAAGGATCCTTTAATAAAAGCATCCCGTGTCCTTTGAGAGCAGGTCTCCGTCGGGCGCGCCAGCGTCTCTGGGAGCCCGCCCTTCACTTGAAGGCCTCGGGGATGTGTCCCAGCTGCGACTGCATGCTCGTGGGAGGGCTGGAGATGCCCTCGGACCAGTCGGACACGTTGGAGTGCGGCGAGGAGCTCGACCACTGGTCCGGCGACTCCGGCGACGGCGTGAGGAAGGGGTGGTCGGGCACCTGGAGCTGGTGGCTCGGCGTGTTGTCCAAGGGGGAGGAATAGCTGTGCTGCGAGGGCGGCGTCAAGAACTGCGTCGCGGCGCCCAGGGGCGGCGCGAGCGCCGGCGGCAGCGACGTGGCCAGCAGCGGCTCCTGCGGCAGGATGGTGTGCACGGCCATGGGCCCGCTGCTCACCGGCTGCAGCTCGGCCGGGCTCAGCTCGCTTCCCAGGAAATTTTGGCCCATGTGGCCGCCCGCGTTGGAGCTGGGGTTGTGGTGCGGCGGTGGCGGCGGCGCCGGCTGCTGCTGCTGCTGCTGCTGCTGCTGGGGCTGCTGCTGCTGCTGCTGCTGCGGCTGCTGCGCCAGCTGCGGCGCCTGCTGCATGTTTTGCTGCTGCATGTTTTGCTGCTGCAGCTGCTGCAGCTGCTGGCCCTGCAGGAGGTGAGGCTGGGAGGCCAGGCGCGTGTTGGGCATGGCCTGGTAGCTCATCATCTGCGACAGGCTGGTGCTGGGCAGCCCGTTGTGCAGCGAGGTCATCATGCCGTGCTGCAGGCTTGGCGTCTGCTGGTGCGGCCCGGCCTGCACGCTGCCCCTCAGCGGGTTGTACTGGCCCTGGACCATGCCGTTCTGCAGCCTCGTGAGCCACTCGCACTGCCCGTTGAGGCTGGCGGCGCCGCCCACGGAGAAATTCATCGGCGCGCTGCTCATGGCCGTGCTGGGGCTGGAGACGGGCAGGTGCGAGAGGCGCGGCGGCACCGCCTCGAAGGCCATCCTGCCGGAGCTGCCCATGGCCATATCCTGCTTCCCGGCCATGTTGAGGTGGTTGATGCTCATGTGGGCATCGGGCATGCCTGGCAGGTGATTCAGAGGCATGGAAGGCGACTGCTGGAACGGGGAGGTCATCAGCGGAGGAGAGGCAACATCTGACAGGTACCCATGGGGCGACTCCAGGGAGTCCACGGGCGACAGCACGCTGGAGTTGTCCAGCAGGCACCCTTTCCCATCCTGCGATTTTTTCCTGCGGGCTTTGAGGTCTTTGGAGTCCTTGCCGTTGCAGCTGAGGCCCTTGGTGCTCGGCTTCCTGGCCTTCTTGCCCTGCCCAGCGGGTTTCAGGTTGCCCATGTAGCTGTTGGGAGAGCAGAGCGGCGGGGAGAGCGTGGGGGCGCCCAGCGGGCCGCCGTGCAGCGGCGGGCTGCGCACCAGGTTGTACTCGTCCAGCAGCCGCACGATGTCGTGGTGCATGCGCTCCTGGGCGATGTCCCGCGGCAGCCGGTCCATGTGGTCCGTGATGTCGCGGTTCGCAAAGTGGTCCAGGAGGATCTTGGCCGTCTCGTAGCTGCCCTCTCTGGCTGCGAGGAACAGCGGGGTCTCCTCCTAGAAACCCAGCGAAGATGGTTGGCTTTATGTTCACACATTACTATCCTGAGCCCCATGCCCACAACCATGGAGCTGGGTAGGACAGAGGGACTTGGAGCTGTCTCCTGGCAAGGTTTTGGAGCTGTTTCCTTGCACTCAAACCAAGAACCCTAAGGGAACCCAGGGGAGATGGCCACACTAACATCATATCCTACCCCTCACCAAGCACTGCGCAGGCCACCAACATCACCCTTAAGACCAAAGCCCAAACCACTACTTCAAAATTACATCCATCAGCTCCAATCACAGCAGAACAATCAAATGATCAGTGTCAGACAGTCTTGTAGCTTAGGCAAAAATTATCCTTCAACCTTACTCCTGGGACAGTTTCTTTCTCATTTATTTGCCAGCCTAGAAGCTCCCCTACCTTATTGTTCTGCATATCCTTATTGGCACCGTTCTTCAGGAGGACAACTGCAGCTTCAACGTTGTTCACAGCCGCTGCCCAGTGCAGAGCTGACTTGCCTGTGAGGGACAACCACGAAAGACACGATGCGTTAGCAAGTGGCAAGAGGAACAGCAACCACCCGCTGCCCTCTGCCTCCGAGCAGGGACGTGTGTGAGACGCCTGCAGTACCGAGGTCATCCACGGCGTTGACATCTGCGTGGCAGTTGATGAGGTCCTCCAGCATGCCCTCCACAGCCAGGCGAGCAGCCAGGATGAGCGGCGTGGTTCCATCGTGCATGCGGGCGTCAAGATCCGTGGCTCTGTTTCTAATCAGGATCTGCCGCAACGAGATCAAAGCACGGGAAATGCAAACATTAAGAGAGGCAGATGGCAGAGAATGCAGAGAGGGACCCACAACCAGGGCTTGGCAACCCCTTCCCAGGTGCAGGGTCCCCAGAGCCACCTCTCCCTGCTTGGGGCAGATGTGCACCAGGAGAACAGCCATGGGGAAGCTCATGCTGATGCTCTGCTGAGATGAAGGCGGCTTCGGTCTTCAAGACTCTGCCTTGTACCTTGCCAGGGCAGTAATGACTACAGCAAAACTGACTCTCTAGAATAAATTTTCCTTGAAGTTATGACCTCCTCAAGCAAGGACAGGATCAGCCACAAAATACACATAGCACAAATACTTTTGCCTACAGATAGAGCAGGACAGAACTCCCCGAGACAGGCAGGCTAAGGGTAGAGGTACCTGGAAGACTCCTTGGGCATCGGCCGAGACCGCTGCATGCAGCGGAGTCCTGCCCATGTTGTCCTGGATGTTGGCGTCGGCGCTGGCCTCCAGCAGGCGCTTGGCAGCGTCGGAGCGGGAGTAGCGGGCGGCCAAGTGCAGCGCCGTCTCGCCGGTGCGGTCCGTCTGGTTGTGCAGGCTGGCGCCTTGGTAGATGAAGTCGGAGATGACCGCAGGGGCATCGTCCTCCTCCTCGCTGTTGCCAGTCTCCAGCCCTCCGCCGCTGCACGAGGCGATCATGAGAGGGGTGAAGCCATCTGGGAAACACAGAGGAACTCGGTGAAAAAGGGCTTTTTAACCCATCTGTGGTGCAGGCATATCGGCAACATGCTCTGTTTGCAATAGCTGCTTATTCTCGTGGGTGCCTAGAGACTTTGTTCCCGACATGAAACGTGAATATCCTTCCTCTGATATGGATCTGAAATTCTTTAGTGGCATCTCATCACTCACTGGTTTTCCTATTTAGTCTGCAAGCTTGGACATTGCAACATGCAAGGTGCAGTCTAGTATGGAAGGTTGCTCTAAGCAAACTTTAGTACATAGGAAAGCCTTAAATATCTAAATTATTTCAGAGACAGATTCACAAAGGTGAGGGAAGATCTTGAACCGTGCAGTTTGGTGAAGGAATCTTGGATTAGCAGAGAGAGGGAGCTGGATGATTTAATAGGTGCCCTCTAATTTCCACCTCTGTGATTAAACAAAGAGATCTTATGGAAAGCAAAATGCAATAGGGTCTCTCTCTGAGTTGTGCAGAAGAGTAGGTCTGCAGTGTAGAAGAATGGCTAGCACTGATGCCTCTATATTTGGTTGATTTTAGATTAGCTGACAAGTAGCACAGCAAAAGAAAGGCTTCTGCCTTACCAGGACCCCTGACGTTGACATCTATGCAGTCGGCATCGATTTCGCCTTGCGGTGGAGTAGGTGCCATGGAGGATATGCGGAGGTCAGCGGCGTCCAGGTGCTGCTGCGTCCACTGCCTGTGGTCTGTCTGGTCGTCGCTATCGGGCAGCATTGCCTGCTCCTCAAACTGAGAAAGGACGAAAGGAAGTGAACCCCAGGGAGATGCACAAGACAGGGGAGGGAGGATGGAAAGGGAGCTCTAACTTGGGAAGTTCTGCGAGTCACAAAGCTGCATTTGAAAAGGAGCAGGTTTGAAAAGGAGCCTGCAGAAGGGGTGAGCAGCACAGGCTGGGCCCCAACGGGTCCATTCCATTGCTTCTCACAGCACTCTGCTCCCTCCGTGTCAAAGCTGAGCAAATCGCTATTTGCAGCACAAAAAGGAAATCTTGCACTTAGCCTACCCTGAACTTCTTGGTGTCCAAGGTCTCCTCATCACCCCATTCATTTTGGTTGTCATCCATCAAGGTGCCATCGGAAGCATTTTTGAGGGGTCTTTAAAAATAAAAGCATGGAAGAAATTAACTCCTCTGCAAGAAGGTGTGTGATTTTCTACCTGATTATTAACCTGTGCTTAACTACAGGCAAAAACTGAAAACAGAAACGAACAAGGCAATTTCCAGAAAGCTCCCCTCAAGCTGCCTTTGATTTAGTTTTTTAACACGTGCAAACAGACCATGAAGCATTCAAATCTTCCTCCAAACTGCAACACTGTTTTCCCCATGCAGGTCTCTCAGAGCCCCTAATTTCCTCCTCCCCATGACACCGACAAGCACAAAACTCGATCGGGTTCTTCGAGAGGAGCTCCCGAGCAGCCCCAGTCTGCGTGTCAAGTGGGTTAGCAAGCAGGTTACTCACTTGAGTCCAACAGAATCCTCCCCGAGAGGTTCTCGCCGCTTCTTCTTGCTCGACTCGGTCACTTTGAAGCCTTCTGGGAACCAGAGCTGCCCATGCTCCCGGCGCCGCTTGCGGGACACCAGCACCCCGACGCCGATGAAGGCGAGCAAGACGAGCGCGGCCACCACCACGTACATAGGATAGAGCTGCGAGCTCCTCGGGGGCTCCGCTGTTTCACCTGCCAAACAGAGGGGCACAAAGAGGCGCTGAGACATTAAGCTGCATAGCAAAGCAGTGACAGAGTGGAAATGAAGCAAAATTAGTTAATAAAGGTACCTAAGGCTGATCCAAATCAGCCCCCCCCCCAAAATAAGGTCATTTTATATGCTATTAATCAGAATTGCAAACTATCGGCAAATTCTCCGCTGCACAAGCCAGCTGCATCAGGAGACAGCTTTACTTTTTTCTCCTTTAAGGAAAAGGATTAGCAAACTTCAAATCATTGCGCTTGCATTGAGCTGTTAAGACAAAAGGATTTAGGGGGGATTTTCAAGATACAAACTTCAACTCCTTGCATGTCACTGATTGATTGGAGCTGGTTGATTTTTCCTTTCTATTTTTTTTTGAAAAAAAAAACTTTTATAGCATAATGATTTTGAAATAAACCTGGAATAAGCAAAAATAATAAACTATTTTTGTATTATTTTTTAGAAAACAGACTGAAGGGAAAAATAAATGCAAGGCAATGCAAGACCAGACTGTGCTCACATACATTATCTGAGCCAGCTGACAAGTATCCAGACATGGATAGGGCTGGAAAGTTTCGGTAGTCTCTCATCTCCATCCAACCAACTGCACTTACTTTTAACAGCTTCTATTTTATAGGGGATGTTCAGGTTGCCCAGGGAGGCCAAGGCACCCAGGAAAGCCGCCACGTCGGTCGCGCTCTGGAAGCACTGGGAAGAGGACTGGATGCATTGGCGGTTATCAATTTCCAAGTAAACGATGGATCTGTGTGAGAGAAGAGTCAATGAAAAGTAAGGAGGGATGATCATGCTGAAAAGACAGATAAGACCCATCTCCCTTCCCTCCTTAACCCTCTATCAGTGGCTATTAGGAGGCGGGAACCCATTTCTTGGCTTCTCTGTGGCCCGAGCTCTGCAGCTCACGCCGATGGTCTATTGGATTTGTGTGAACGAAGGAAGTCTAACTCCTTGTCCATAGGAATGCATGGCAGTGTCTGCTTAACTCTCTGCTTTAGAATTACCCAGACACTGCAGCATCTTAAATAAGAATGCTATACAGGAGCCTTTAAGATCTTTTCACATCAGCTTCCTTGCTGAAATTCCTTTGGTTTCCAGACTTTTGATTGAGTCCACAGAGAGAGGCAAGGCTGGATCTATATGTTTATACCAAAGATCTCCAAACTCTTGCCGCTTGCAGTAATTGAGTTTTACAACAAAGCTCCAGAAAGCATTTCCCAGGGAGAAACTGAGGCTTAACTTAATGACTTCCTGAAGTCAGACAGATGGTCAGACCAGCCGCTGCTTCAAGGACCCACCCAGCCCAGTCCTGGCTCCTAACAATACCCAAGGCTCCTTTAATCGTGAGAGCTGCCGAGGCTTCGTGTCGGGGACTCCTGAGCGATCGCTCGCTTTTCCCACAGCAGAGCGAAATCCGGTTTCTATTCATGCAGAAAGCAACATCAAAATACAATTATCTGGCCCACATCCTTTTCTTCATAGCATGTTACTATTATCAACACAGAAAACAAAGGCTGCTCAGCACAAACAAAAACAAAAACAACTCATTGATTCCTCTTACCCTCTGATGTCCATCTGATCCAGCTCTCTCTTCTGCCTCCTGCCAGCCCTGGAGTAGAGGCTGCTCTTTACTTTGTTGATGACGGCACTAGACATATCTGACCAGTCCTCTGTGGACCTCTTTATGTAATGCTTTTTCAGCTCTTCCTCATTGCCATAGTATGGAAAGATCATATACTCTCCCTTGGGGTTCTTCTTGAAGACCACGTTGGTGTGCAGCACGCGGCTCAGCTCCCGCAGAAAATTGAAGGAATTGTTCTTGAGGTTCTCCGGAGTGATCAGCACCACCACGACCAGCGTGCCGTCCGCAAGCTTCTCGGGCATGTTGTTTGCACAGTCCAGACCATCCCATTCACACTCAAAATTGTTGCAGCCCTGGTCACAGTGGCCATCGGAGAAGTGGTCTTTACAGTACTGGTCATACAGAGGGCTGGGCAGAAGAAAGAGAAAGGCAGAAGGATATGTTAGACTGAATACTGCTCCGGTTACCTGTCTGCTGAGAAAATAATCTGTGCTTCACAAGGATATCCCTTTCATCTAAGTGCTGCTCATCCTGATGGATGCTAAAGCAATTTACAGAAAAGGGAATCGTTTCATGCAGTGCTGCAAACTGTACATCTCTGGGGGTGAAGCTGTCCAATTGCAAGCTGCATTTTAGGCGACTGAAGACAAGGACAAATTACTGTGACTCAGTGAAGATACGGGGACACAAAATAGCTACTCAAACCAGAGTTTGTCCAGGAATTTGGAACTGAACTCGTGCTGTTGCCAAAACCAATGTTTGGTAAATGCCTGCATGCTAACATCATCGTGTGTTCTGGCTGGTCTTCCTCTGAACCCTCGCTACGCTAAAGCGCTCTGTGTTACCACGGTGGGGTACAGAATAATTTAGCAGCCAGTGGCTGCAGGGGTGATGCAGGCAAGGATGGCTTGGAGGAATCTCCCTGGGACATGATACAGGCGAGGATAGGGAAGCAATCCAGGAAGAGGCAAACACAGAAAGCTTCTAAGTGGATGTAAAGCTCAGTAAACTCCACAAGTATAAATGCCACATGGTGGCTTGAGATGCATATATATAAATATATATATCAGAACATAATATAAATATATATATATCAGAACATATACAGCACAGCAGTGAGTGGAAAGCAAAATAAGCTATAAAAGAACACCTGAACTTCAGAGTTTTAGCAGATACAACCAGAAAATATCCCCAGATGATCAACAAAGAGAGAGGTCGTGGCTTTAGAGCAAGAGGGCCAAGGAATAAGTCACTTACTTGCACTGCCCCTCATACTTCTGGCAGTCAAAGCCATCGTAGAGGCAGCCGGCGTTGTTGCACTGCGCGTCGCACTTGCCGTCGTTGAAGTATTTCCAGCACTGCAGGGACTGGGAGCAGTTCTTCCAGGGGTCGTTGAAATTGAGGGAGCAGTCGCCTCCGTCCCAGCCACACGCGTGGTTGTTGCATTTCCCGTCGCAGATCTTGTTGCCCGCGTAGCCGGCGCAAACCGCGATCTCGCACTTCTCCTCGATTTTGGGGGGGATGATATCCTGCCCGATGCCGCCTTGGAAATCAAAGTCAAGGATGTGGCAGTTGAGGCCATTGAAGTTGGCGGGGCAGTTGCAGCGGTAGTAGGGGGAAGCGTCGCCGAAGAACTCGCAGGTGCCCCCGTTGTAGCAGGGGTTGGAGTTGCAGGGGCTGCTGGCCGGGTACTGGCACTCGGGACCCGTGAAGGCCGGTGCGCACATGCACTTGGAGCTCTTGTGGATGGAGATGCAGGTGCCTCCGTTGAGGCAGTGCAGGTTCCCGCACGTGCGCGAGTCATTCTCGCAAGTGGCACCAACGAAACCCTGGGGAGGTGACAGCAAGGAGGGCGTTAGCATCACGGAGGCGCTGCTGGGGGTAGCATAAAACACCCACGTGCTTTGGGAAACCGAGCACAGAACTAGTGAATCGTGTAGACACAAACAGGGCGTAGCTCTGGGCTTCCCTCGGAGCTAGTGAGGGACAAAAATAGTCCGCAGCGTAAACCCTGTTAGACCATCCCCTTCGTAATGAACAGCGGCCCTTCTCCAAAGCGGCTGCTCCCCCAGCGTGGCCCCGTGCAACGCTCCCCTCCAAGGGCAGCAGACACCTACCAGGGGGCATTTGCAGATGAAGCCACGGCCGGTATTGCTGGCAACGGCACACGTGCCACCATTCCTGCACGGTTTGCCTTTACATCCATCCAGCACCGTGTCACAGCGGCGCCCTGCAGAGGGAGAGGGACGTGCGTGAGACACCGAGGGACATGTGCGAGACACGGCGGGACGTGCGAGCGACAGGAGGGCTGCAGGGGGGACGTCGGGGGGCTGTGGACACGGTGCTCACCTGTGTAGCCGGGCCGGCATTCGCATTTGTAGTCATTGACGCGCTGCACGCAGTTCTGGGTGCCGCGCGCGTCGCAGGGGTTGGACAGGCACTCGTTGACGTCTCCCTCGCAGCGCTCCCCTACAAAGCCAGGGGGGCAGATGCAGCTGTAGCCACCTACCCGATCCGTGCACTTGCCATTGTTAAAGCACTTGGGCCCCAGGGTGACAGGATCAAAGAAAGGGCTGCAGTCATCCACATTGATTTCACAGTGCACCCCTAGAGAAATGGGGGAACAACCCACAGAGCTCGTCAAACAGTGCCGGGGTGCCCGGTGGTGCCTCGAGCGCATCTCCCTGCCACGGGGCCGACCCGAGCAGCTCGCTGGCGGTCCGGGCCACTGCTCTGGCAGGACACACGCAGCGCCCTGCAGCCCGAGCCCCGGCTACGCGGCCTTGACGCCTAAGCTAGCGAGCCAAGCCAAGCTTTGCTGCCGCGCTTGCTGCTAGCAGCCCGCGCCGCTAATGAGCACGTACCGAGCATAGCAGTACTCAACCCGCTAATGCCCCAGCCTGGGGAATTAATTTACCTTGAGTTCCTCTAGGGCAGGAGCATTTGTAGGTATTGATGAGATCGATGCAGGTTCCTCCATTCTGGCACGGGTGGGACAAGCATTCATTGATCTCTTCCGAGCAGTTAACTCCATGATAACCAGCCACACACTGCAAGGAGGGAAGAGGGCAGCGGTTAGAGGTGTTCGCTCCAGGGACGGTCCCACTCAACCTGAGTCCCTAGATGGCTCCTGGGACATGCAGATGCCTGATCTATTCCAGCGCCTGCCCTCGGGAGCTCTCACAAGCCCACCAAAAGGGCCAAACGACCTTCACTGCCCTCGCCCCATGCTGCAGCACGGGAGAACAGCTGCAAAGAAACCCAGGGAACATCCTCAGCCTTTAATCTGGCAAAGGGGCATTAGGCCAGGCTGACATTCTGCTTCTTTTGCAGAAGAAAGGCCGCTTTCCCCCAGTGCATCTCAAAGCACGAAACAGGCTGTGATGTGATTCTACCGAGGGCAGAAGGGCTGCGGGAGGAAGCAGCAGGGAAGCGCTCGGGGTGCAGGCTGCCCCGTGGCACCCACCTCACAGGAATAGCCACCCAGGTAGTCGGTGCAGGTGGCTCCGTTCTGGCAGGGGTTCGGGGAGCACTCGTCCACCTGCTCCTCGCAGTAGCTGCCGGTGTAGCCGGCTTGGCAGCGGCAGAAGTGCGTGTTGCCCGTGTCCACGCAGAGCCCCGCGTTCCTGCAGAGATGCGCCACGTCGACGCCTGCCAAGGAGAGCGCGGTGAGACACGGGCACCTCAGCAAGAGCCAAGCACCACGGAAACCCCTCCTGACCACACTTCGTGTGTCCCACCAGGATTGCAAGCTCCAGCATAGTGTGTTCACATCAGAGTAGCCCCTGAGATCATTCTGCATTGTGCCAGAACTGAACTCGCCTGCAGAGCCCAGCAGCACAGCACAACCCCAGCCCCATTGAGGCTGCGGGGATGGCAGGGAGTTACCTTGCTGCTTGGCAGCCACCTCGCAGGAGACGCTGGGCACGTCGCAGTAGAGCCCTGTCCAGCCACTGTTGCACTCGCAGCGGTACAGGTTGTTGGTCTGCCAGCACTTGCCTCCGTTTTTGCAGGGAGAGGAGTCGCACCAGCGCACCAGGTTCTGGAGAGGAGACAGCAAGGGATGGAGGGTCAGATCCAGCTGGCAGATACCGACAGCGACTGGGAGCAGGGCATGAGAGAAGCACCCACAGCCGAGAGGGCAGGAGTTGTGTACCTGGCAGTTGAGGCCGGTGTAACCCTGGGGACAAGTGCACTTGTATGTCCCGTAGCTGTCCTGGCAGGTGCCCCCATTGAGGCACGGCTTCGAGTCGCACTCGTTGATGTCGTGCTCACAGTAACTGCCCGTGAAGCCGGGCGGACACAGGCAGGTGAAGGTGTTGATGCCATCCACACAGGTCCCGCCGTTGAAGCAGGAGCTGGGAACACAGACACCACATGCCCGTGAGGCTTGGCCCTCAAGCTGACGTGCTGGCCATCCCTGCGAGCGCAGGGCACGAGCAACTGGCCCTTGGGCACTTCCCTTGGGCACTGCAGGGACTTCAGCCCTTTGTGTGAACCCTGCAGCAGCACCAGATAAGGGCTGGCCCCACAGCCAGGCCAGTGCAGGGCACTCTTGGCTAGTACCTCTCGGTGCAGTCGGGCGTGTTGTTCTCGCAGTGGATCCCGCTGAAGCCGGAGGGGCAAGTGCAGGTGTAGCTGTTGACGCAGTCGGTGCAGTTGGCGCCGTTCTTGCAGGGGTTGCTGGCGCACTCGTTGATGTCCTCCTCACACTTGGGCCCACGGAAACCAGCCAGGCACTCACAGAAGAAGGTGCCAACTCCGTCGGAGCAGGAGCCACCGTTGTGGCACGGATCTGCACGGATGGAACATGGAAAATTAATGCAATCCAGCCCCAGCACGACAGCCCTGTCCAGAAGCTGCCCCACAGCGCAGGGCACAGGTGCCCTGGCTGTGCAGAGCGCAGGACAGAGCCAGGGGACAGAGAGGGGCCAGCTCAGCACGTGGCGGCCAGGACAAGGCAAGGGTGCACAGGACACGCTTGCTCACTGCCTGCACGTCGCTTCCCCCATAATCTCCTTCCTGTCGGCGCCCGCTCGGCCTTGCATTGACGCAGGTTGACCGAGGCACCCTCGAGACGCCCCAAACGCCCCCGAGCAGCGTTTAGCCCCATGGGAGCCCTCCCCACGGCTTGGCTCGGCCCCAGGAGGGGCAGAGGGGCCTTGGGGCCGGGGCAGGGCCCCAGGGCGGCGCGGGCTCTTACTTGGCTTGCAGTCATCGATATCGGTGTCGCAGTTGCGGCCGGTGAAGCCGGCCTTGCACAGGCAGCGGTAGCCGCCGTTGGTGTTCTGGCACGTGGCCCCGTTCCGGCAGGGGCTCTTCACGCACTCGTTGATGTCGATCTCGCACGTCTGACCTGCGAGGCAGAGCGGGGCACATGCTTAAGGCGTTGGGAAGCAAGAGCCCCAGGGACAGCATTGCCTGGGCCCATGGCAGGGTCACATCACGGTCCACTTCAAACCAGGGGCTGGAGCCCTTTCAGCAACAGCCCTTGTGCAAAGGCAGGTGAGGGGCTGTGTCCCATTCGCTGCTGCTGAGCACTGGGGAAGGTGTGAGGCTCCTGTGAGGATGGGCACAGCGGAGGCTGCTCCACTGATGGGTCACACAGGCAGCCACATGCCCCGTTCCCACCCCCTGCTCTCACTCCCATGCAGCTTTCCCTTCCCTCTTCATTCTTTCATTCCCCAAGTAGCTGAGGGAAAAAAGTGCCTGAGGAGGCTCATTGTGATCAGCCCAGACTCTCCTGGTGTGGAAGCACCAGCCCAAGGCCCCGCCGTGCTCATGTACCTTGCCAGCCAGGTGGGCAAGCGCAGGAGAAGCTCTCGTAGTCCTCCGACTCCCGGCATTCGCCGCCGTTCTTGCAGGGACCGTTGGCACAGGGGGCCAGCACATCCTCACACGTGGCTCCTGTGACAGGACAGACCCAAAGGGGTGAAAATCCCTCGAGACCCTCTCACGGTGCCCCAGGAAGGGAAGGTGGCAAAGCCCACGATCCTCTCGCTACCCCCAGCACCTTCCCCAGGCATCCCGAGCTGCTTCCAGGGTCCATGGCTGTGCAGCGCCACGGGACCGGCCTCCCGCACCCCTTCCAGCCCTGCCAGATGGGAGGGCCACGTTTCTCCACCACCTTTGGGTCCCGTGTGACCCCAGCTCTCCCCAAATCCTTTAAATTGTTGCCGCTTTGGGTCTACTGAAAAGCTGCAGTTCGGAAGTGCAGTTCGGGGTGTCTTTGCCCCTCTTGCGCTCCCCTGCTCAGCCGCTTTTCCTGTTTACGCCCAGCCAAGGGACACATTCCCTGCAAGCCCTTATCTTCCTTGTCAGCCAGTATCTCCCAAACCGGCCCTTGCTATTTTCCAGAGCCTTCCACTCCCGGCCTCACCCCTTCCCCATCCCCCCAGGGGTTTCTATGGCTACTGCCGAAGACGGGAAATGGGTCACGGCTTCCTACAATTGTGCACAGGTTGCCGAGTTGTGCCAGAGGAAGCGGGAGGCCGGCAAACAGGAATCGGGTCAGCAGATCCCGCCGGCCCCGAGCCCTCGCGCAGCCGGCACAGGCTCTGTTTTTCCAGCAAGTCCGGCAGGGATAAGTGGGACTGCTCGCTGCACAGACCACGGGGCCGAGCATCCATCTCCGAGGATGCCTCGTGGGCAGGTCTGGCTGAGCAGCCCTGGCTGCGCAGTGCACGGGGCCCTCGAGGAGGAGGGACGGGAGGAAGCCCTGGCCGGCTGCTTCCCAAGGCTCCTTCCCGTTTCCTCTGGCGAGGCCGGGCTGGACCATGGAGCAGGGAGGTGGAGCCGCCGACCCAAGTGCAACCCCAACCCGAGAGCACCGAGGCTGGTTTGCAGTCACAGAATCCCAGAATGTTCAAGGTTGGAAGGGACCTCTCGAGATCATCTAGTCCAACCTTCCTGCTCAAGCAGGCACACCTAGAGC
>JAVCKT010012147.1:0-10184 GCA_032273925.1 Rhynchotus rufescens | reverse complement strand
GTGAGAGATGTGTATTTGAAGCACCACAAACTAAGGAAGATTTTAGATTTGACTTTGTGTATCCTTGTATGCATATGCTAATCACTAGAAAAATATCTGTTAGAGGTTGAAAAAAACCCCTTTACACATAAGTTTTAAAAGGGAAAAGCTGACTCTGTCCACCTCAGCATAAGAAGTATTGGCCTGTGGATCTTGCTGGAAAAACTGCTTCCCAAGAGTTCTAGAAGGAACTGATTCTACCTCAGTATTTCACTCTAGTCATATTTCTAGATAACTTAAAATTACCACAGACAGCCTTAAAGTATGTACTGCTCAATGCAGAAGTTGCTTCAAGGTCCCTTGAGACAGTTCTATTTGAATCCTCAACCAAAATCCGATAGCCCTTTGGTCTGACCAGCTTTCAGTGGCACCCAGCATTTGTCTACAGAACAGAGAGAATTCAGTCTAAGGATTCAATCCGGTCCAGAAACTGTACAATCTCATGTGCATGGATTTTTTCTCATGAATTATAGCAAGGGTTCATTATCACATTACATCAATATATTTGTATGTTTTCCAGTACTTTTGTACTGGAAAGAACATTGCAAGTTCAGAAGCCCTACATTCTACTCAATTAAATATTTCTTAGACCACACAGATGTTTTCCTCTTTCTTCTCTACCTTAAATATAACATAGCAGAGGCAGAGAAGAATAGGACTGTTTAGAAATTGTAAATAATATTTGGTCTGCATTTTTTTTCTCAGATCATTAAATCAATTTTCTGCCTTTTTATTTTTCATAGCCAAAAGTGAAATGAAGGAGTTAACAGAATCAATCCAAAATATGAAGTTAATTTGTGATGTAAAACATCTTGAAGGAAGATGTTGCATATAGATCTTACCAATTAGCTTATGACTATAAAAAGATTCTTACAATTAACAGAATGCTATATGCTCTGCCTGCAAGCTCTGCATAAAGCTATGTTACCGTGAGGGAATATCTTTTTTACAATCTAACAAAGCTATAAAATTTGAATTGAAATTTCCCAATTTTAAGGAAAGAAAAATAACAGTAAATATAAGAGAAAAATACAGAGAGCAGGTCACAGTTTTATGCTAAGAGCTCAAACAATGCTGAAGTTACCTGCTGGACTTCCTTTGCCTCATCCTCAAAACAGTATTACACAAACTATTTTACAGAGTCTGAACAAAATCTGTTAAGCAGCCCATTGTATTAACTCATACACATCATACACATTTGCATAAAATATATCCCATGAAATGTGATCTTTAACTATTACACGAAGAAGAACACAGACTTAGTACTCAGGAGTGACAGGCTTGCCTTGACCTGACCTGATTTTAACTTGGCTGAACAGTTACCTTGTGAATAAGCAATCACTGCTTCACCTGCTTTAAATGAAACATTGTGGATGACACCCATAGTAAAGCTCTAACCCATAAAGGTAGTCACTACCCAAAAGACACTAGTCTTCTGTTTACTGTGACTGTGAGAGGCTGTTGTGCAACTTTTACACTGTACCTGAGAACCAACTCAAAGGAAATAGACTGTGAACAGGGAGCATAAAAGTAGTCCCATGTGGACCCCAGTCCTGAAGGGGAATAAATCCGTGCTGTAAACATGATACTTCTCTTGATGTAAATCTGGCTAATGACTCCTTGTAAGCAATCTCCTCCCCTCTTCACAAAGGAGCCTGGTGCCATTGTGCTTTGAACACAGAATCCCACTGAAAGATGAGGATATCACAAAAACAAACAAACAAAAAAAGCATATATTAGAAAGTTTTCTTGCATAGCAGTTTAGAGGAGTTATTAGTACATCCCTTCTGTATTCCCTTGGATGATAAGAAACAGTATTAGTGAACCTTGACTAAAGAAAACTGTTGTATTTTGACTAGACTGCTAGGATTTTTAATTAAACTCGCAATACAGTTCCAGTGTATATACAATGTGTTCTATTTTTTGCCTGTAATAATACTTTTTGTATGTATTTTCATATTGTATATATGTATACATCTATGAATATTTATCCTTCTTGCTTTCTTTACTCATTTACTTGTTGCCGACGGAGGTCGGCAACTGAAAGTTTTGCCTTTAAATATCATGTTAGGAACTTAAGGTCTTCCTTATTATTCTGCCTCGACTCCACCCTTCATCCATCATCTTATTTAATGTGCTTCATCCATTTTTCACAAATCCTTCCATTGCAGGTGTTCATAAATCTGTTTGCTCCCAGGATATATTCCTAACCCCTAAGCTTATTAACTCATAGTCCCGACTTCCTAACTTATGAGCTAACAGACTTCCTTCCCTCCAACAAATCTATTTTCTTCAGAAATCCGTATTTTTTTCTCCTTCTCTGAGGCAGAAATTCCATTTTTCACAAAGATAATCTGTTAAATATCTCTCAGGGATCTGCAAAGAAGGAAAGCAGGCCAGTTTATTTCAGCAGTTGTGGATAGCAAGAATAACAGATAGTAATGAAGTAGATTTTGTATTACTGGGGATTTAGGTTGCTTGATGAAATGAGCTTGGAACAGAGTTGAGAAATCTCCAAAATTGTTTCAGATTTATTTAGCCCTATGAATAGCAACCAGTAGAGAACAATTCACCTCATTATTACAATAGCTGACTACAGCTTTTTAGAAAGGATATATAGGTCAGGGTGATCCTAGCATCAGGAAGTGATCTTAATCTACGTTCTTTGAAAATTAAATGGTGGATCAAACAACTTCCCAGAGAATTGTTTAAAGATTTTCAGAATGAGATTTTTTAAATAAAAATTTTGATTTTAAAGGCTGGTATTTTGCAATATGTTCAAAGAATCAGAGGAAAATAAGAAAAAAATACTTTGTCAAACCAGTGAAAAAACAAACAGAACAGTGATGGTAGCATGATATGGCTCAGGAAGTTATGCACTTGCAGTTATGTGATACTACATGCTCATGGTCATTCCAATGAGTATTGATTTTTGGAGACAGGAGATCAGCAGCTATATAGAGCAATATTGTATGTGAGTATGTGATACTCTTGGGCACTTGAAAAGATACTTTGAATGAACAGGGAAGCATTAGAAAAAATAAGCTGAAACTGCAAATAAGTCTAAATTCCCATATCCTCATATGAATCATTAAATTGCAAACTGTTCATCGGAATATCCTTTTATCACATCTGCTTTACAGCGTCACTGAGAGACCTTTTCACAGACATTTTTAATATAAAAAAGCAAGCTTTATATAGTAAGATGGAGAAGGGAAAAGACAGAGATTTGTATTGCAGTATGCCATCCTTGTGTGCTGTGAAATAAGGTATTTCAGTTTCTTCCTTGTTTCAGAATGTAGGCCTATTAGATGCTAAAAACGGTAAGATTACCCTTTAAAAAATCAGTCATTATGTGGTATCAAGTCTTGGGAGAGAGTCTAGGAAAAAGAGTAGTGTACATTTCAATTTAAATGAGGTCCTGTATTGTGATACTTCCTTATAAGAAAACCCACAGACAAATCCAGTTTTAATGAGCCCTTATACTATAAGGGGAGAGGAGAGCAGACAGATATATTTTGAAATGAACCATTAAATGGTGCAGCTAACCAATGAGAGAAAGCACAGAAAAGTCAGATTCATTGTCTAAAATGAGCTCTGCCAGAGGTGAAAGCATAAAGTACAGGAAAAAAAATGATTATCTTGCTAACCTCTTTTCCTTCAAAAGTTCGTTACAGATGCTTAGCACAACTAAGGATGCATAATAACAAAGAAGACTATATAAATGTCTTTTATGTCTGTTATTATTTATTCATTTTACAAAAGAAACTCAAATATCTAAATAAGAATTTGGCCTTAGCTGAGATGAAACCTATATAGAGTCCCAAAGAATTTACTATTTTTATCTATGATGATACATAGCTTCGAAAAAGAAAAATGGGAGGAAGCAAAAGAAGACAAGGAAAAAGTAAAGTAATTCTGATTGGAATGTAATTTGAAAGAAAATATTAAATTTAATTCTGCAAAAGAAATTTAAGGTTTTGAAATTTATTTTGTCTGATTTTAGCCAATTTCTAAATTTCATCTCTAAAATATCTTTGAATATTTAAAACATTTCCATGTAACACTTACTTATTTATATTAGGAAAAATTAGCACTAAAGTAAATATATTGTTATTTCAAATCAAGAAAATGTAACTCTTCATTTTAAAAAAGAGCAATGTTAAGTGTTTTTTGCTGTAATCGATATTGCGTTTTTTCCAAAGCAAAGTACTGCCAAATTCAATACAATTTGTGATTTTACCAGAGTTTTAAATTCAAGAGGAAATTGGAAATGACAGTGTTTTCCTATCCAACTCTACGAGCAAGTGTTTTCTAGAAGCATTTTTATGAAAGGTTTGCAGAAATAATTTGACACATCACCTTGCCAGTGGAACCATAACTAGTCTCTTGCTTTGAAAAAGCCTCAGTCTCCAATAGATGAATCAAAGTAAAAATGGAAATCAGTTTAGCTTCCTCACAGGAGGGTACAAAATTATGAACAGTCAGCAGTGAGAAAAGTATAAAGGAATCTGCAAAGATAAAGTGAAGCACCAATAACAAGGTCAGATATAACCCAGAGTTAAAATTAAAGAGAAACACAACTCCCTAGGCTTATATTAAAACCAGAAAAGGCTCTCTCTCTCTCTCCATAGCCAGTAGCAATAATATACAATAACAGGTTGTTCTAACCACAGACATATTAGTACCTGACCTTGAAATCAAGTAGCTGAAGGAGGCAAACAAATAGAAGTTAGGTTGCCTGAAAAAGATGGAAACAAAGATGGAAAGTAGTTAAAAAAATATTTTTAAATAGCTGGTAAATCTGATTCTTGGCCACTAACAGTACCAGTCATCTACATTTTTTTTGCCTGTACTGCAGCAGAATTGTGTATCCATGTATCATTATGTTTCCCACTGGGACTTTAAGAAAAAATACTGTACTTCTTTCTACAGATGGTAGTGAATTTTGGAATTTACAAATTTTCAGAGTGGTGGAGATCAAGATTATCAGCAGGCTCAAAAAGAGATTAAACAAATTGGACTTGTGGAAAAGTAAAAAGTTTAGGTTAAGGAAGTATGTGTTAAAGTCTCTAATACAACAGCCAGGGCAGCACAAGGAGAATGGATGGCAGAAAAGAGCTGGGCTTACTTGCTGTTCCTAAATGGCAGCTGTCATTGCCTGCAGCAGACAAGGTAGCGTACTGTCTACAGGGCAAAGTGAGACTCATGTCTAGCCCAATTAGAACAGTAGTTCTATACCTACTTACGCCTTAGTAAAACAGGGAAAGTGTACAAAAGTATCATCTGTTCCCACTCATATCATTATCTCATAAAGGTTACTCCCTAGCTGGCACTTGCATTCAAAAAACAATTTAAGAAATATGTTCAGAATAATGTAACCAATTTTCACAATAATGCTTCAGCCAGCATAGATATCAGGCTTAGTCTATAAATATTTAAAGAGATATATAAAAATAATATAGTTATTGGATTTTCAACAGTAATTTTACTAAAGAGGCAGTTTGAGACCATTCTCATGCAAAGCTATAGCTAATTTTTGTGTTTGAAGTGCATCCATGTACAAGACATTTCTGTGTACCCAAGTTGTAGTTCTGGAACTTAGAGATTCTGTAGATACAAGAAATGTTCTTGCTGTCCCAGTCATTGCTCTAAGAAAAAGCGTTTTCCATAAACAGATTACAACATTCCTTCTCAGCTGATTCATAAAACACCACAATGTGCATATTTGCATAAAACTCTTGTTCTGGTGCAGGTATCGGGCTCTTAATTACTGTGCTCTTTGCACTTCAAGCCCTGTGATTCTTACAGAAGAATCCAGGACCTAAGCACTTTGTAGATCTGTAGATGATCAAGATGCCCTTGTCATACATATTGCATATTGATTAATAGATGTATATATTCATAATATGTAATAGTGTGTATTTCTATATAAAGGGTATACTGATTACTGTATTACTAGAGAATATGACTCCTATTTTTCAGTCTTTAAATTATTTCCATTTATGTAAGAAAACTCTTTTAAAATAAGTTCATTGGAACTCTTCCCAGTGAACACATTGCAGTGGGGTGTATTTTATATGAATAAGTCCTTGTTTACAAGGGATGTGTTTTAAGTGTCTGTATGTATTCTTTTCATTCTTCCATGATCTTTATGCTTTAAAGGTGCTAGTGATGAATGAGGTCAAGGATGAAAAGTGTTTCTACATTTTCTTGAAGGAGGTTAAGTGATTGCTATTTCATCTAAGTAAACATGAATCTGTTGATGTCACACATTTTTGTACTTCTCACATATAGTGTTTGAGACCTTAAAGAATTTACAATATTTACTCTCAAACACTCTTGTGAGGTACAGAAGTGCTACTAGTCTCATTTTACAAATGAATGACACCAAAGTGAAACTGTTGTGTAGACCAAGTTGTCTTGAAAATCTGTATTTAAGTGACTCTGTCATTAATGCATTGGAAGACTACAGCAGCGCAAAAATTACTTTCAGAGTTCAAATGCTTTATCTGGGGATAACATCTTAACTAATAAATTACATACATATATAAAGGTATTTTATATACAATACAGGTACTTTAAAAAGTCAAAACCTCTTTTTAAGTACCTCTCTACATGTGTTTTCACTATGCAATACTTAGAGTGCAGAATTAGAGTCTAGAAAAAATATAAATATATATAAAAATATATATTGCATATAAATAAAGTAATTGTGCTGAGGTCATTTTTTGCATGCATAAAGGTCAATCTTTGAATAAAAACACTGGGTTTTTCAGATGGATGTGTGCATGAAGAGCATGTGCAATATATTACAGATAACCAAAGCAGCTAAAATATATCTTCTGTATATCTTCTGTATATCTGTTAAACATAGTATATACACACTTGTAAAGTAAATTAGTCACTTATGATATGATTTAGAATATTTGTACATGTTGAAAAGATTCCCCTGTGGAAGAATTGCTTGGAAAAAGGATATTTAGAGAAAAACTAGGGCATAATAGAAGTTGTGGCATTACAGAATCCTTACTTGGAGTAATACAGTTGCCACTTCCAGGATGATCGGTTTGCATGAACTCTGCTCCTCCATGGGTCTCTTGGCACCACAATCTCACCTTACAGCTGCAAAGAAGAGTAACAGAGAGTGGAGTGGAGTGAAGACACCACGGCCAAACTGTTGCACTCCATGTACTGGACTGCTAATATGCCACACAGGAGCTGCCCAATGGGAGATGTCCTGTGCTGAGCCAGCAAAGTTGGAAAATCTCTCCTTTCAGATGAATTTTACTTGAACTTTAATCATTATAAGCTGATTATAACGCCAAAACAGACCTCCATGCCAAAAGTTACCTACCTCCAAGGTATGACTACTCATCACTGAGCATGCGCTCTAGATTTTTGATTGACTGTACCTTTAAATGAAGGCAAGAGACTCTTTCACCAGTCAATAACAAAAGTGACTATGACTTCAGTCACTCAAGCTCCACCTGAATGTAAAAATGTATATATGTATAAGGTGAACTAATGAGGGAAGGAGGAGGGAAGACTTCATCGTAACTTCTGGGACTGGTCAACAGGCCGAACTCTTTCCTCCCCTTAGGTTGGGATGCTGCCAGAGGAGACTCCAAAGTCAGAAGGAAGACTTCATCGTAACGGTGAACCATCAGCTGATGATCTGAGATCCTTTCCTCTCCTTGGGTCTGAGGATGCTGCCTGAGGAGACTACTTGAGATTGAAAGCTCTTTCACATCTTCTGGGGTGAGTGGTGATTGCACATTTGTACTTTAGAGTTAGCTAAAAAACCCACACTAGTAGAGAATGTCCTGTACTGACACCCGAAACCTACTTTGTAAATGTTGCATTTGAATAAATCATGCTATTTGTGAACTCAACTACTTGTTTGGAAGGCAATCAGACCTACAGTTGACAGACTGTTCATGAATCCGACACTGTCAGAGTTGAGCCTATAGATACCACATTATTTGATGTCCCTAGTAAGTAATCAGTCCATCTGTCCCCAGTCCCTCTAGCTTTGAGGATCAGCTGGAACTCAAGGATATTCATCTCATACCAAATTATAGAAACCCCTACCCGGTCCTGAGCTTCAAACTGCAACATCCCCTCTTAGTCTTCTCTTCTCCAAACTAAATAGGCCTAGCTTATTTAGTCTTTCCTTACAAGATAGATGTTCAACTCCATTAATCATCTTCGGTGCTCTATACTGGCCCCTCTCTAGAAGTTCCAAGTTCCTCTTTCGTGGACTTGCCTTGGTCATAGTTTTTGGCTTAAGAAAGACGAGACTAGACTGTTTAAAAAAATAATAAAAAGAATTTTGACTTTGTTTCTTTTTATCTCTCTGGAATATCTCTCCAGATACTATTTATGATGGTATCATTTATCTTTTGTTCCAAAGGAGTGGAATCATAGTTTTAGTTCAGTAAGCAGAATGCCATTCCTTACTTTCCATTTTCTATATAATCCAATAGACATTTACTTGTTAAAATATTAAGTGTGAAGTATTTAGGCCAGATTTAAATGCAGTAATAAGTACAGGGATTTGCATAATATTGGGCACTGATGCCAGCTTTGAAATGTCAGCATCATTTTTCACAATTGAAAGCATGGTACCTTTGCAAAGAATCATTTATTAAAACCAAACCACTGTTTCAATAAAGCATTAGAATTTCCTGCATAGAATAGCCCTTGGGCAGCATTCTGAAGTAATAGTGAATTGCTATTCTAATCCACAATGGAACATTTTAATAAGTATGATAAATGACTCACAAAGGGCTTCAGATTTCAATGTCAGTAGAATTAGAACCAGGCAAAGTCTGGGTCTGGGTGATAGATGTAGAGGATTTTTGTGGTAAACAGTTTGCAATGTCAGGACAATACCAGCTTATTGAACTCTCAGAGGCTAAATTTCTGTCCATTTGTCACCTTGTTGCCAGCAGACATAGATATACATAGAGCAATAGTCTTACATTCTTTATCAGCTAACACATTTCTGTAACTCCAGGACCACTTCAAAAAGATCAGAGAAAGAAACATTTAATAAATAAGAGGAAAAAAAAAAAAGATGGAATGAAACTAGAAATACTTTAAATTAATTAATCAAAATCTTGTTGAAATTTTTATCATTGAAATTTTTCTCTTCTCGTCTCACAAACAGAAAATAAAAGCAATTCCTGATACCGCTAATACTCCTGGTAAATCACTCATTTTTTTGTAGTGGTTTTAAGCTGCTGTTAAATGAGTCTTCTAATGAGCATTTTTTGTTGATGATTTTCAAGAGAAAAGAAGGAATTAGATGGTCACAATATTTGTTGTTTTTTGAGTTAAAAACATTTTCAATATTTCCCATTGAAGGAGAATCAGAAAGAAATTTTCTAATTTTATGAAGCTTTCCATCTAGTACCATACTGATATTGGAAATAATAAGATGATGCATTCAAGCATTTTAAAAGGCTTAACTTACCTATGAATAGAACAATGGTATAATTTTTTTGTGATGAGATTTTACATGATGAGATCCACATTTAATGTTGATTCATCTCACCTAACCTTTGCTGTCTAAAAATTAATATAGGCAAATAGTCTAGGCCCTTGCTGCCATTGTGTCAAAGGGCAGGAATGGCAGGTCATGTACGTGTGACACCTCCTGCAAATGTGCCTCTTCCTCTCCCTTCACTACACAGGAAGTCCACAGTAGTCTTCCTGGGTAGCATTTATGGGACATTGATAGGCGAGGTGACGTTCCTTCAGTAGATAAGAAAGATAGATAAGCTAGGGTGAGTTCAGTGGAGGGTTTCCAAGCTATTTGTAGCTGGAGTACTTGCAGAGGGAGAAGCAGCTGAGGCATCGAGATACTTCAGCATGGATAAGAGATGGCTTCAGGGAGACCTTCCAGCAGCCCTTCTTTAAAAGCTTTCTAGACCCACGGATGTTTTTGAGAAGGTGGAGACTGTTTGCAGTGATGCATGATGGGAAAATGACAGACAGCAGGTGTAAGCTAAAATATAGGAGGTTCACACCTTTTTCCCATAAGGGCAGGCAAGCAGTGTAGCTTGGACCAGTTGGGCAGTTTCCCTTGGGGATTTTCAAGACCTGATTGGATAAAGCCTGAGCAATCTGGTCTGATC
>JAVCKT010012146.1:0-69097 GCA_032273925.1 Rhynchotus rufescens | reverse complement strand
CGGCCTGCGCTGCGAGGCGGCGGCCGCCGCATGTGCCGCCCGGCCTGCGCTGCCGCCCGGCCTGCGCTGCCGCCCGGCCTGCGCTGCCGCCCTGCTGCCTTCCGTGGACCCCGTGATGAAAAGACTAAGAGCACCCAAGGGGAGAGGGAAGGGGGTGAAGAGCTGAAGTTTCTATGGGCGCTTTGTGCCTGTGTGTCACTGCTGCCAGGTAGCTGGGCAAGGGGCCTGGCATGAGGGCTCGACTCGTCAGTACCCCTCGAATGACGTGAGTTTCTCAGTACCCAAGAACTGGGCGGATTTATCAGCTCACTTGGAGTCTAAGTGTTCAGCTGCGTTTTGTAAGTGGCAGGAGAGTGTTTCCTTCTTGTGGGTCCCAGAGCTGAGGCAGAGACATGGTGGTGTTATAATAATACTTAATGTGTACGTGTAAAATAGCCCCAAAGGAGGCAGTGAAGTCGAGTGTCCCTGCCGAATGCTAATGAAGGTGTGGCAAAGAAAATCTGTATCGTTATGATCTGCCATGTAATACAGGTGAGGAAATGGAGGGTGCAAAAATGCAGTCTGCTCTCTGCTGAAAGGCAAAGAGAAAATAATTACTGAAGAACTTGCTAAGATTGGAAGTCAAATCCATGGCATTCAGGAAAGTGATAGTTTGTGCCTTCAATAATTGAGACGGTTTACAGTTAATTCTACCTCAGAACTAATGTTTAAGGCGGGGGGAGGATGTCAGAGTTGTCTATTGAGTTCTGTCTACTGCATTAAAATAGTATTAATGCCATTGTGATTAATCTGTAGCTCTGTAAAACCAGACTCCGCTCAAAATTAACAGAAATGTAATTGCTTGTTTTTAAACCTCACACTAAGCTATGAATCTGGAAGAAAGACTTTGCTGCTCATGGTTTTACATTTTGTTGACCAAGCAGGAGTAGAGTCATTCCGGTGTCCTTTCAGGTGTTACTTGACTGTATTTCTTTTTATTGCTAATCTGAGTCAGAGGAGAAGGAAAGGGGCGGGGGGGAACCCCTTATATTTTACCTCGCTTCACATCCTTAGCTATTCACATTGCTTATATTACAGTCTAAAAATACTTAAAATGGAGTTTTTAATACATAAAATACATAGTCTTTACTGCACCGCTCTTCCAAATCCATCCAACTGTAAAGCTGATAGCAAAACTAAGCTATAAAGTAGATTATTAGCTATAAAGCTGTGTTTGCCCTCAGAGATTCTTACTTTCTTTGGAGGAGCTTTGAGTGGTATCAGATGTGTCCTTGGTAAAACAAGGCTATCTTTTATCTGTCACTGTTGCTCTCAATTACTGCTCTTTTATCAGTGAGAGCTATACCCTGCTCTGGTTTTATGGTGATAGTTTTTCCATACAAAGCGTAGCGCCTTCCAAGAGGATTAACCACCAGTTATTTTGGAAAGCAACCAGTGCATTTGTTGACCGCTTGATGGCATCACTCAGTTGTATGGAAACTAAATAGCTTTGCCGGGGAAGCAGCTCTACTTCTGTGCTTGATGTGAGAGGACTTTCATGTGTAATTTTAGACTAGTAAAGACTGAAGAGAGCTCTTCATATGCTCCAGTAATTTAAAAGAAAGCCTCAACTCTAGTTTTGATAACTGTGTTCCTTTTCAATAGTCTATTATTCACCATTTTTAATCACTTTCATATGCATGGAGGCAAGCAAAACAGTGGTCCAAATTCATCCTCCTGCCATCCCTCCTTGCTGACGTTTCATGGATGGCAACTAGTGCGTTAGAGGCTGATATGAACGCAAAGAACTGGATGTTTTGTTATGCAGTGACTTCTTATTTCTTCGTTTGCTTTTCCAGGAAAATGGTTTCAAACCTCCAATTGCTGCAATCAGTATGCATTCTAGGGAAAGGATTTATGTAATTTTGTGTTCAATCCAAGTAAATACTTTTATAAAATTAAAGCATTTTGCAGTCTCCAGATCATTTCACGTGCGCAAGGCAACAATGACTGGATACTGAAAATGCTATTGCAAGTGAGTAATGAGGAAAACAAAACAGTGAGTATACAATATTTGATGAGTTTTTCTGAGGAAAGGGGGAAATAATGCATTGAGCAGCTGACTTGTGCTATTTTAGTTGCTACAATTGAATTGCAAAGAAGAGCAAAGATTCCCTTAAGTTTAAGAAGAAAAATATATTGAAATGCAGAGAAAATTCAGAATAGGGGCGCACCACAGTCCTCAGGAGCTGCGGTGGTAGCTTCTCAAATCTGGGGTTTACAAATGCCTAGTTCTTGCTTACACGTATGGCGAATAGCTTTTAGATTAGAAGGAGGAAGCAGATGTTGGTCTTAAATGTTGTGTATGGAAAAAGGTTTATCTGAGCTTGACTTGTTAGGGGTTTAGGCTTGCTGGGCCGGTTGGTTTGATTTTTACCTGAAGCCATGAAGGACTCGGTGTAAAATGTGTTTAAGAAGTATTTTGTCTTAAGCTGGATACAAAAAAGTGAGAAATTCTCTTCAGTGTGTAGGGTGATAAAATAGGTACCACTTTTATTGTTGTGCTTTTACTGTCGACGTTTGTTATCTTTTTTTCTTAACTCTGTTGTGACAGGTATCTATGAGTTTGTGTAAATTTTCATAATAAAATAATATCTTAGTTATTTGAAGTGAAGAGATATACAGTAAATAGGAAACATAAAGATAAGTAAAAGCCAAAAGAAATGAAACAAAGAAAAATTTACTACTGCCATCTATCCAAAGGAGAAGGAAAATTGAATAACATGAAAAGAGGCACTAATGGTGCAAATTCATTATAAATTGCCTTCCTCAGTTCAGGGAAAAGCTGAAGAGAAGACAGAGAGCACAAGATACAAAGTACAGGCTTCTATGGGGAGACTCCATTTAGTGAGACACCAGGCTGA
The DNA here is from genome assembly GCA_032273925.1 of Rhynchotus rufescens. Taxonomy (NCBI): domain Eukaryota; kingdom Metazoa; phylum Chordata; class Aves; order Tinamiformes; family Tinamidae; genus Rhynchotus; species Rhynchotus rufescens. The sequence continues at coordinate 66,194 of JAVCKT010012146.1, read as the reverse complement.
GCACTTAAATTGCTTTTATGGAGTCTACAATTCATCAGTAGTAGGAGGGAGACTTTCTATAGATCAGTATTTTTAAAAGAAATATTTTCACTGATATTAATAAGAATGTCCTATAACTCCTTCTTCCTGATGGACTGACTTACCGCAAAAACCCTTAGGCTTGTATTGAATCTTAAGGCCTTTGAGCATTTAAAATGAAGATAACTGTCAGTCTTGCCTTGAGCATTTCACTAGAGGACCAGATTAACAGCAAGTTTCTGCAATTTCTATGAAGTTTCTCAGGTACTACTGCAAAATCACTTGGGTTTTGTTTAGATATGTAATAAAGTGCTTGCTTCTCTAGTGTGTATTGTTTTATGCTTAGCTGAAGGAGTTGTACCCCCACCCTTTAAATTTTGAACGACTGCTGGGTGAATTGCCGTCCTTTTTCCTTTTACCATCTTCCTTTTTATCAGTTATTAATGTTTCAGGCAAATCTTCCAGAAAGACTATTTCCATTCAAGTTAAAAGCACCTTTATGGCTGTTTCCCATAAGATTTTATATTTTGATTAAAGATACAGCTTATTGGCTTTTTGAGCTTTTTATCTCCTAATTCTTCACTATTCTACCATTTTCCCTGAATTACCTTACTGTATCTGTATACAAATTAGGTAATTAATGTTTAGCTGATTAATGTTTGTGCACATGAATAATACAATAGCTAGTCAGTTCCCTTTGTATTTATTTGTATTTAGCACAGTGTTTGTAATAAATTTTCTTATGCTTTCATGTTAAAGGTGTTTTTAATAGGGAAGCGGGGATTTTTGCTGGCAGTCTGGCAGGATGGTGCAATGTAACTTAACCTCTTCTGTATTAGACAGGGAGAGACTTGAGATCACAGTTGGAAAAGCTGGGCTTTTACCCTATATTTAGACTTTGATACGTTAGATATTGATGAGCAGAAGAAAACTTTGTATTGAGCAATACAGCTAATCTCAAAATCATTTATGTTACTTATTAGAAGCGCTTATTAGGGTGCTTCTATTTTATAGCTATGTGCATTATTTCCAGATTTTTGATGAAGCAGAAGAAAACAAAGGGAAGAAAGAAAAAATGGAAAGTAAATATTACCAACTACTTGTGCTTGTTGTTCTTTTGGTTAGTTTTTTTTTCTTTTTTAACCAAGGCGGTTACTGTCTCCAAGTTCTTTCCATGGCCCTTCGTGAGCACGTCACCCAGCTGGCTGCCTCTCCTTGTTAGGCCGCTGCTGGATCTGCTAGCTGTGCGGCTTGGGCAGGATGAACTGTAGGCCTTGCTCATCCCATCAAATGTTAGGATTTAGTTTTCCAACATAGATTTTTCTCAGAATTTGCTGCCTTCTCTTAGATTTGTTATTTACTTAAGGATAAATGACTTCTTTTTTCTCCTTTTGGTTTATGAAGATAAGCTACAGGAAAAATGAGCCAGTAGTACTAAGGCAAGTGTCAAGGCCCCCACCTCATCTCAGTAGGCCTCTAGCTTTGAAACCTAGTTATGGACACTGAAGTGCCAACACTGTTAATCGTTTCCTTACAGAGTCCTACATTGGAAATGTTGGTATGACTGGATTTCCTTTGTTTTGGCAGGTCTGAATTTCTCTTTTTTCCATTTGAAAGCCTTTCTAAGCAGAAAGAAGGGCGCTTTTCCGTTCACAAACGTGAAATGCAAGTTGTTGCCTAGAATACTCCCCCATTTTCTATGCTGCAGAGTATCTAAGGATTAGTCCATCACAAAAAGGAAGCAAAAAATCAAGTTTAACAAAAACAAAAGAAGAAAATTCATAGAGGATTTTATCAAATCTGCTCAGATGTGGTCCAGAGTGGGTAGGACCAGCTGCAGTGATGCACAGAAGTGAGACAGAAGGGCACTGGAGCTGGAGGAGGCAGTGTGAGTTCTGGTAGGTGGATATATTGTTAGATCAGGAATTACAGTGGCAGCTGGTCTATTGATAACTGTTTAAACAAAGGGAAAAGTTTCTATCCTATCCTGAATAACAGGAAAGCCCTGAAAGGGAGATCGAAAGATGGTCATATCATCATGTTGCCAGGAGCGAGATAACAGTTTCTCTTGAAGTATTTTGTTTCCCTGTGGTTTAGAGAGATACGAGTTTAATTACAGAGATCTGAGCTAAAGCTTTTAATGCAAATTTTCCTGTGAAGATGGTACCAAATCAAGAGTTCACAGTTGGCACCTATCTTCGGAAATAGGAAGACAATAGAAGAAGCCACAGGAGAAGAGCAGGATCTCAAACACTGCTGTGGCAGAACATAATTATTTCACATGTGTAGTAGCCCCACAGACTAAAAAAATACAGTAGGGAAAAGGTGCAGTTTGAAAAAATGATAGCTGCACTTCCAAGCTTTTGTGCCGACCTAATGGGACCCAACTGGAGATAGGAATGTTGGAGGCAGAAGCTTAGTTTAGGATAATATAATTAGGGTATAGTATAATTACAGCATAATAATTTAGGAAACTTCAGTGAAATCAAGTGTAAAATAGAGAAATGATCTGCTGTTAGAAGCAAAGATCAATCAGAAGTTACCAGTGAAATGATTTCATCTCAAATAATTTGTGGAGTTGTTTAAATACGGTGATGTTCATGTTTTGGTCATCATGTCAAAATGCACCTTTCTCACAGTATGATTTGTGGGATGTTGGAATCCGCTTGAAAGGCAGCCTCATAGTGATGAAGGCAGTTCAGTGCAGTGAAGTATGGTAGGCATATAGCAGCAGAATCTGGAAGCAAGCTGACTAGAACATTGTGTATTTTCTCTGTGGAACTCAAAGGACTTTAACCAAATTGTTTCTTCATATTTCAAAATATATAAGACAAAAAGAAGGGAAAACAGCTAGATGAAACTATATGCAGTTGTGATACATTGCTAATAATTAAACATGACTGAATGTCAGGATGCTTGGGTACCTGAAATCTATACTTTGGTTTTCCTAAAAGTGCAGTGCACTATAAAATTGATATATGCAGATTCTTTTAAATGTTTACGTAGATACAACTGAGGCAATTTACTTGATCATGTAGTCAGGAATGTGTGGTCACTGCTGAAACTTTAATCCTTACCTAGTGAGGTACAACAGAAAATAACACAGCTTTTCTCAAGTCACAGAATTTCGGATGTAAGAAGGCACAGGCAGGTGGGAGTAAATTCTTATAAATGTCTTCGGAGTTTCCTGGGATTGTGTAATCATTGAACATTCTCATGCTAAATAATTTCAGGAAGTCTTAAGAGTTAATGAGGTCTTTTTAATGAATTGGAGTCAGTTTTACTTCTGTAGCTGTTCCCTGCTGTGTTACCTGTGGAGGAAGCAGTGCATTTCTTCTTGATGTGCTGAAGGCATATTCATCCTTCAGTGTAATAACTGTGGAGAAGCTGAACTTCCAGGAGTCTCTCATGTTTTTGGATAGTGAAATTCTTCTATTAAAAGTATCTAACATAGTCTTTTTCAAATTCCATAATTTGACTAAGGAAAGCAATTTAGAAAATATGAAACCGTATTTTGCCTGCAGTCATTCCAGTTCTTTTTTGCCTGCTGTACTATCTGCAAGCATAAAGGCAAGAGCGGGTAACACTTAACTGTGTAGCATTTGCTTTCATGCAGAGCACAATCAATGGACAAAATATCAGGATGTAGAAGCTGATTGACTAATTTTTCATTTTTGGCCCATTGACACAAACTGCAGAACACTGTGAAAACCCTTCAACCAAGAAATCTTTGTTATGGAGATGTTTAGCTGCGGTCTGCAGGCTGTGCTGGGAGATAAGGGGCCCGGGTCCCGCAGGCCGCTGTGTCACGCGTCGCTGGGGAATAAGCAAGCGGCTTTCGATTGGTGTTGATTGCTGAGTGGAAGTTGTTGCTTTGTTTAATCCCGGTTACGATCAGTTTTGCATCGCACACGTAGCTGGCACTGACTGCGGCCACTGCGCAGGGCAGGTTTTGTGTCTCCTCCGTGTGCGTGTGCCAGGAAATTGTTCCTCTGCAGAGCGGTGCGTGTGGCTCTGGGCCTGGTGACAGCAAGTTTGGTGGCCGCTGATCTCTGCGGGGCTTCAGAGCTCAGGCCTGCTCTCCTCCCCTCTGTCCTCACTTTGCTGTTCCCTTCCCTACTGGGGCTAAATAAATTATCTGTAGGACATGCTCAGTTTTGTCTGGCAAGAAGCCTGGGAAATCAAATCTGTTCCCGAACCTGGGTCTCCCATTTGGCAAATGTAATGCCTCCCTGCTGTTTAATCGGGTCAGCTTTCAGGAAAAGCAGAAAACAATTTCATATATTTATAATTAACACAAAGCAAATTTAGATAATGCAGCTGACGTGTTTATTGTAAGGGCCATCAAGGAAATAATTTTAAAAGCACTTCACCTTTTGCTTTTGCATTAGGATACATGTCAAGTGTTGTGTGCATAGGGTGATCAAATGTTTTCTGCTATCCTCTGTCAAAGTGAAATACATTTGTTTTCTGTCTGTGCTCAGATGTGTTTTGTGGAATGGTTCAGCGGCTGCATTAAGAACGGTTCTCTATGTAATCACTGTGACTTTCTATATTTAATTACTACTAACTGCTAACAAACTGTTTATTACTGTTAATTATTGTTGAGCTGCCCAGCTCTTTGACCTCTGAAAGCTCAGAGAGCAGGAAAACATTGCAGACAAATTCCTTTAACATGGCATGTCTGATTTGCCCACAGCCCGTGGAGCTGGGTTGCGGATGAAGGGAGCGGTGGTGGCCGCAGGGGTCCGCGCTCCGACCTCGCTCCCCACATCCAGCGCTCGCCTTCCCCATGGGAGCTCAGGGGCTGCTGAAGCTCCCAGGGGAAAGGTGCTTTCCAGCCCACACTGTGTAGGGTTTTGCTGCTTGGGAAGCGAGGGGAAGTGTCACGGCCCCCTGTGTGAGTGAAGCCTTGGAGAGGCTGCTCAGCAGCCAAGGAGCCTCGCGCATCTCCAGAGCGGCTGTGATCAACTGCACGCAGCCTGTTTTAGGGCTCAGGTAATGCTGCACACTCAGAAGTGGATGGTCTCCAAAGTACAGGCTCTGGTTTTGAAGAGTATGGCCTTTGCCAGAACTTGCTAAGGGGAACAGCTCACATCTTATTGGGAAGAAAGTGGAGCTCCTGTGCATTTTGTAGTGGTGCTACTTAAGGCACTGCAGCTCCAGGAGGCCCATGGCAGAAGTCTCTTCATCAAGTTAATACTTTAGAACTTGATATAAAACCAGACCTTGAAACAATAGTCACTCCTCAGTGTCTCAGAGCTAGGTGAAGGCCCCTGGGTGGGCTTGGGGATGTCCACGTTGGGCAGCATAGTCGCTATGTGCAGCAGCTGCCCTCTGAGGAGGGGGCAGCCATAACACTCCTGTCAGCTTCGCGGCCCTCGTGCAGTTGGCAGATACCTGCCCCTGTTGTGAAGGTACAAAAGCTGGTGCTGCAAGAGAAATACCTTCCCCTTTGCCAAGGGCAGCGCACACCTTCGTGCGCCAGGTCAGGTGCGCCTTGGAAGGAGCCATTGGTCCTGACGTGCGCCCGCTTTGTGTCTCGCCCTCTGCAGCCTGCGACCTGATGACGTTGGGCATCCTGGCGCTGGTGACGTCCACGGGCTGCGCCTCGGCCAACGCGCTGCAGTCGCTGACGGACGCCATGCACATCCCGCACCTGTTTGTGCAGCGCAGCACGGGGGGCTCGCCGCGCACCGCCTGCCACCTGAACCCCAGCCTGGAGGAGGAGGAGTACACGCTGGCCGCCCGCCCGCCCGTGCGCCTCAACGACGTCATGCTCAAGCTGGTCACCGAGCTGCGCTGGCAGAAGTTCATCGTCTTCTACGACAGCGATTACGGTGAGCGAGGCCGGCGGCTCGGGTGCTGCCGACTCTGACCGCAAAGGGGGACGGGGAGAAGGATGCACTTTATTTATTTCTGAAATACAACTAGCTGGTACTCTGAGGAGCAAGGAGGAAGTGGACTCAGAGCTCTGGTTTGGAGGCCAGGTTGCTGTGAAAACTGATTTTCAGACAAGCAGCAAAGTTGCTTAGCAACACCTTCAGCAGGCAGCTGGAGTTGGAAGCATCTCGCACTTTCTCAGTAAAATATTAATCAAGTGTTGACATTGATTGGCAGGGGTCATGCAAGTAAGTTCAGTGAGGCCTCTACCCATCCTCTGCAAAGCAGGGTTTTTCAAAGCCAAGTACTGTTCTCTTGAAAATAAAATATTAATTTTCAAGATTACTAATTATTTAAAAAAAAAAAAAAAAAAAAAAAAAAAAAAAACAAAAACAAAAACCTTTCTTTCTCCATTCTTCCTTTAAAATAAATTTCACAGCGATTTCCTTCATGGCATTGAACCAAAAGTAGACTTGGTATTTTCACCACATCTGGTGCGTTTCCTTCAACAATATTTTCCCTTTGGGCTGAAACCTGGGGAAAAGAAGTTTCTGCCCAAACAAATTTAGTTCCTTATGCTGGCTGTAAAGAAGCGATGAAAAGTAAGCCTCACTTTATATGAGACTCTCAGAGTAAAAGGGAAATGTGCACATCTATTTTTACACTATCTTTTTTTTAATCAGTTAGCAGATAGAAATACTCTTCCATGTGTTTAACAGTATTTTTGTCACTCTCATCTTAGGATGTGGCATCTGTGACAGGGAACAATAAATTTTTTATGTCACATTTTACATGGAAATCCTCGGAATTTGAAGCCTGATGGTTTTGTTTTTGATGCAGTGACTTAAAATGAACAGAGAGATAAAAGAGGTTATGGTGCAATTGGAAGAATAATGTTGTGTGTATTTATGCATGTTTTTTAGGTTTTATACACAATTTTTCTACATATGCAGGATAGTTCTTCATTGTGTTTTCACTGTGTAACACAAGATCATTGTAGGTGAATGTGGTTTGGGGTTGAAGTTGAGTTTCTCTCTTCTTTGTTAGAGCTGTCACTAACCCCTACAAAAGCCAATTTGAGGGTGGCGAGGATGATTTTAAATGCAAAATCCACCTAGAGTTCCATGAAATGATTTTAATTTTATGCATGAGAAGGTTACCATGATACTGATATAGAGACAATCTGTAGACTCAGAAAAGTCCAGCAACACAGTAAATAAACTGCTGCTTACTTGTTCTCCTTTGTGTATAAGATTGACCAGTGAATGTTTTGGGAGAGAGAAGAAAAAAAGGAAGGGGAAAAAAAAACCCAAAAGGGCAGCATGTGTGGTAGGGGTTCTTTTGGTGGCTTGTTGGTCATCATGGTCATCAAGTTACACTATAGCAGAGCATTAGGCTTACAAAGGTAGTTTTATTCAAATGTTTAGTTCCAGGAGAGGGGAGAGCTCAAAATGTCTGAAAAGATCATTTTATGGTTGCTATTCCATCTTTTCTCCTCCTTCCTTGCAGCTTTAGCCTTGCAAATCTGAAGGAAAGGAGGCAGTTGGAGTGAGGGATATACCAGGGGCTCAGCCCCAGGGCTACCCTACCTGCTCCATGGAGGTGGCAATATTTTAATTTGGATAGTGTTTTAATTTGTCCATCTGCTGATCTCTACAAACCAGCTAAACCCTTGGTGTCCTCCATGCGGAAACTGTCGTGTTTTCTAAAGACAAAATAGCATCATTACGGTTTAAAGAAATAATAGTAATGCTGTGCTTTACTGGAGCTGAAAGCTCCTTACTTCAAGAATTACTTGTCCCTCATCAGACATACATTTTTCATTAGAATTTCTGTATCAGTTAAAGGAACAGGTAGATAGAAATACAGAGTAGACACAGCAACCTCTTCTTAAATAGTTGTGCTGGTGATCAAACATGCTTTGTTTGACATTTTTGTCACTGAAGGTACAGAGAGAAAATTGTATGCAGGACTTCAGTAACAGAACATAGTCCTTTTGGGTAAAATGCCTTAAATTCTATATTTGAACTTATACCAAGAAATGGAGAGATTTTTGTAGGAAAGATGTGCAAGTTTTAAAGAAGAAAAAATGCTGAAGGGGAATGGTAGAAGCAGGGTTCAACCTGGCATTCTACTTAGCCTAAGCTTTGACCTCTTGTCACTCTCATGGTGAAGAAATAGGTGATAGTTTGGGTCTGCAGAAGTGAGCTTTCAAAGGCCTCCGACTTGAGTGGCCTTGGGGCTGTGCTCCACGATGCCCAGCTCTCCTCCTGAGCAACACCAGGTGGGGACCATCAGTAGATACGTAACCATATACAAGTTCTATAGTTGTACAGGGAAAGAGAAGAATTTGTGTAGATAATGCCTGGAAATCTGTGATTTAAATGCTCATTTTTCACTGCTTATTTATGGGTTTTGTGCACAACAGTAGGAGCAGCGCGGGAATCTGCTCCCTGCTGATCACGAGGGGCCCTTTCTGCTCATGAGACTGCTGCCTGGTAGGAAAACGATGGCTAGGCAATATGGCAGTTCAAGTAAGTAATAGCAGAGATACGTCAGGTCGGCTGCTTCGCTGCGGGGCTGTAGAACTGTCAGTGCTCGAGGCCAGGACAAGACAGGCCCAGTCCTCCTCCCTGCCTGCTGCTGTTGGCTGTGTTACTTGGTGAAGGCCCTCTAGCCCCTCTGTACTTCCCTTTCCCTTCTGAAATAGCAAGGAGAACTGGGCTTGCTTGAAGCACAGCACGTGTGGTGCCTCCCACTGGAAAAGCCTCCAGAGAAGCAGGGCAGCTCTGGGTGTGCCGAGACGGCTCTCTAACATAAGCAGGCAATACAGGAAGCAGAAGGTGACTCAACTGGTGTTTGAAATTTCCTCAGAAATTTTTTTAGGCAACAGCTAAGTGGTGCATTAAGGAATAAAGTAATTCCGGTTATAAGAAGTGAAGGGACTGTGGTCATATTGCATCCCTTATTTTGCTCTAAAGGGTTTTATTAATATCTCACCCTGCATCATGGTATTCGGTTCAAATTTTATGGGGAAAAAAAATGAGTTGACCTTAAGTTTGTCAGTGGTTCTCAAACTGCTCTGTGGAAGTTGGTCGGTCCACCCATTAAAGAAGTCAGATCGGTTGTGTAACATCTTAAAAAGCTTCCACTCTACTGACGTGTTTTGAATTACTTTTTCCACTACAGGGCTATCTTTTGTACCTTCAAGTATATTGAGTTGGTGTAAAAAAGGTCTGCTGGGAAGTTTAATGTGTTGCTTTGTTGACCTCATGGATGTGGAGGCATTGGTAATCAAATTTTCTGACAGGAAAATTGGTAGCAGAAATTGGTAAGTTCCATAAGGAGCTTTACCAAGCTCTGTAATGACTATAGGTTAAAAGCAGTGGGCGCTGCCCACAGTAAGATGAGATTGGGTAATAAAAAATTGAAGCTTTGCTTCTATGGGGAGCAAATAAACAGCCATATGGTTAGAGGGAGGGATTTGAGAAGGATTTTTGGAAGCAGGATATGAAAATGATGAGGAATATGAAGTATTTCTGAAGAGAGTGTGAGTAATAGTTATGTTTTCAGAAGATTAATCTTGCTGTTGAAAATATTTTGTCTTTGTGGTTATATCAAGTCTCTCTGCTTTCCTTTGTGTACACACATACAAGAGCATATTACAGGATGTAAGACAAAATGACTTTTTTTGGTGGTTATAGCCTCACGATGTCAGCAGGATGGTATTAGGCCTGTAAAAGAGAATGGGAATATTTTCTTCTTAATTCTTGGTGTCAATATCTGATTGCTAAGTGCTGTTTGGCTGAGAAAATGAGTAGCATGAAAAAACTTAGAGAATGAGCGAACGCGTTGTGACGTGCAACATAGGTCTTGCATCAAAAGCCAAGTAGAACATCTGTGCACAAGCCACCTTCGTCTTGCTTGGTCTTGAAGATTTCTTTCTTCCGATTAGTGTAACAAGTTACCTTCCGCTCGGTCATCAGCTCAGTTTTTAGCAGCCATCTCTGCCTTAGCAGGGCTACTGTTTTCCTGCTGGCTTCTTCAAGGTGAGGTGCGTGCCGTGTTTGAAGCGCAGAGAGGGAATCTGGCCCTTGGGAAGCGCGGGGGAAGCCTATCCTGCAAACCTGTTGGCTCCGAGAAGCGCGGAATGTCTCTGTGCAGGCTGCGGGGTGCCGTCCTGCGCCGGTACGGACGCTCGCTGTCCGCCGCCTGCAGCGTCCCAGCTGGAGCTGAGCAGCCTGACTTGGGATTGCTGCGTTTGAGTAGTAAAACACATGGAATTTAAGCAGCCAGCTGCTAGGAAATGTGGCTTTACTGCCAGCAGGTTGCAGCAGCAATGGCACGGGGAGGGATTCCTCAGAGTGCTGCTGCAGAAGAATAGACAGGACTTAAACTCTCAGCCAACAAGAAACGGCTTCTTCTGAGCATTTATTTTACACGCATTCTACATCATTTCATTATTCATGCATAATAGGCCTGCTAGATGCCTGGACTCCAGACAAATACAAAAACCTGCCCAAGACGAAGGGTTTTGTTGGAAGATGATGTTTGGTAGTTCAGTGTGTATTGAGCATCGCTGCTGCAGCAGGTGCTGGGATAGAAAGGATTCAGGTGAGTCCTCCAAGTCTCAGGGGAATTTTGTGATTCCATTGGGTAGAAGAAAGAAAATGACCTTTGACTTTTGCATTAAATTTGATCTGGAAGCTATTGAAGAAACAGCATTGTGTGTTCCCATACTTATCCTTGGGTCACTTTTCTGACTCTAGCAGCACTTAAATTAATGGGTTCACTTGAAGCATAGATTTTTATCATTTCTGTTGGTATTTAATCATTATTTACTAGTGCATTACAGTATATAATAATATATGTAACTAGTCATTTTCAAATTATTACTTATTAATTTTAGTACGCCATTTTTGAGTCATTTAAGGAAGCGTGTGACTGGGAGCAAACAGCAAAAGTAGGAACTCCCTCCACTGCTGCATGTACATCCCAGCAGGGTAGATGAGCAGTGGACAGCAATTATTTCCCTTAAAAGCTACTCACTAAGCACTCTTCAGGCAATACCTGCTATGATATACAAATAATCGTATAGTGCAGCCTTTATTCCAAATGGGTATTGTCAAAGCTTATCTGGGAATTCGGTAGTAGTAGAAGCAACTTCTTGTCTGGGCCAAGTTTTGAGTAGTTTCAGGTGACTAGAGCTGTTGATAAATTCAAGACACACCTAGGAGATAATTTCAACCTTGGGAGTAATGCTCTGCAAAGATAGGCGCATGCGTAATTTTGAAAGATTCAAAATGCTCTCAAGTGATGTTATCGAAATAGAAGTGTGTCCCTTTTTTAAGAATAGTTACATTTAAAACTAGTTTGTATTTTTAAAGATTTAAAAAGCAAGGAATGGGAAGTTGATGGAAAAAAAAATGAGATGTTTTACTGGAAGCAATTTTCTGCCTTTGTTGGCTCACTCATCCGGTCGAAATCGGTTATTAGCGCAGGGCTGAGGGCCCTTGGTGCTGGGCTCAGCTCCAGCGCGCGCTCAGCAGGCAGTGGGTGTGGAAGTGACCGGGAGCGTCGCGGGGGCTCCCGGGTGCCTTGGAATGAGGCACTCCGAAGGATTCCTCGTGCTTCCTTCCTTCCTGGCAGTGCCTGCTGACCGACCATGTTCAGGGGGGACAGTGTTCGTAGTCACTGCCCCTCACTGAACAGATCAGTCTTGGGGACAGCAGTGAATGTGAAACTCTTGAGGTCTTTGTGCTGCAGTAGGGTGGGGAAATGTGGTTTTTATAGAGCACTCAAATGCAAAATGCTTTTCAACACGCTGAGTGGCTATGAACAAATACGTGCTATTACCGTGACATTATCATGATGTTTTGAGCTTTTTACCCTGCCTGCCTTGTATTTCCGTGCTTGTGATAAATTCATGTATGCTTGTAAAATGGTAGGCTAATGTACTCATATATAATATAGCAAATTTATTAGACAGCTCAGCATTCAGGAACTGGAAATATCTAATTGCATTTAAATATGATGCCACAGATACCCTCTCACCCCTAAAAGACAAGTTTGGACTGTAAGTAGTCTGGGCTGCAATAATTTTTCTGAGATGTGGAATAAGTATTTTTCTTTGAATTAAACACAGTCAAAGGCATCCTCTCCTACCCCCATGGAAATGCGACATTTTCTCTTATTTTCTTGCAGCATGCAGCAAAGCAAGATACTTGTTTTAGCTAGGGGGGAAGGAATGGGGAGTGATCAAGATGGATAAACAAAGATTGATTTTTTTTCAGGTGGAGATAAATGAATGCAAACAAAGATAAGCTACGTAGCTTGCCTGGGAGGTTATTAAATCAGGAAATAGTGCAAAATGAGAAAATATGAATTCCTGTCAGTGATGTGCCCTCGGGATTCATACTGAGCAGATTTCCATCTCGGTGCTTCCTGTCTGGAGAGGAGTGGGTGTGAAACTGCAGGGCTCGGGCATCTCAGAGCTTCTGAGTTGTCTGGGTTCTGACCAGAACCTTATTCTCTACTTGCTCAGTAGCAGTGTCAGCAGTGTTATTTACTGCCTTTGTGACATTGTAGTAAACTGTCTGTCCAGTGAAGTTATTTTATTGTGGCATTTGAGCAATTGAGAGCTTAGTGCTTAAGCCAACAAGGTAAGGTAGCTGTGCTAACACCCTTGTAGATAGGATGAACTGAGAGGCTGTCCTTAAATATTATTTGTGTGTTTTTATAAATCAGGTGTTTCTTCCCCTTGATTTTGGTAAGGTTATGGAGCTTGCATTTAGTGCAGAGTTACCTTTCTGCTGGCAGAGGAGTGCAGAGGTAGTAGATGTTTTTAGAGTCCCTGGATTTGTGCAGTGCAGACCCTCTTCTACTTTCCTGCTTTGTTTTGGAACATTTAGCATCTAGGTCTGTTGATTTAATGGGAGTTATTTTGAGAGTGATTTCAGTCATTTTAGAAGCAAATGCATCATTAGACTGTGAAGAATTAAATAAAAAGTGATGTAAAAAAGGCTTTGCAATTTGGATTATTCAGTCAGAGCCCATTAGGAATGTAATCTGGATGTCTGAGTTTTGCTGGAGAGTGGTTTAACATTCATCATGTTGTTACAGCATTTGTTTAAATGGAAATAATACTTTTGTGTGTGTGTACAAAAAAAGTAGATGGTATTAGCTTCATTTTACTGGCAAACATTGAATTCCTAACAAGATCCTTTTAATATTGGGCACTTTGTTTTCCTATCTGTTGCTTTGATAATGAAGGCTTGAACAGCCTATTTCTCTGAAGAATATTGGGGGAGGAATCGGTGAGGGTTTCTCTCACCATAGTCTCATTGATATTCCCTGTGATAGGAGAACCTGGAATGGGAAATGCAGCTGTTTGAAGGCAGTTCCCCTGCAGTGCAGTAGTGAGTTCCTCTGGGCTGCTGCTGCCCACCCTTTGCTTATATCCTCAGCAGAATATCTATCTAGCAAGGCACCCATGCAGAGTTAAGGAAATACTGCTAAAGGAGCAGCTCTGTGTGTTTGTACTAAAAGATCCAAATATTGAGTCCCTGAATTACCAAATACTCTTCTTGCACATTGAACTCTTGATTGTAGTGCAAAGGTCTTGCCCCATACAGGTTAACCCCTTTCTGGCTCTGAAAGTCATCTTACTTTGGCCCATGGCTTTTAATATTTGATATTGACAGTCACTCAGGAGCTGAGGTGGTATCTTGGCTCTCAAAACCCACATTGAAAGATCAGGGTATCTTCAATAAGAAAGGAATAATCCAAACCCGGTTCAGTGCTCTGTGTCACTTTAATGTGCCAGCTAACAGAATCTTTACAGGAAGGAACTGTCTTTTCTATTTGTTTTTGTAAGTAGGAATATGAATCCCCCCTGCTGCAGAAGAGTAATTAAAGGTCAAATTCTGGCGCTGTATCCATAAGACAGCACAGCCTGGGCACCAACACCTAACTGGGTCTCCTGCCAGGCACTTGAGTAAATCTTGTTGGCGTAAGGAACTTTAATTTTGAGTGAAGATCTTCCCTGTTGTTCTGCGTTAATGATGCCATGTTATGATTAATCTGGTTGGAAGTATGTGAGCTCATCAAATTTGATGGAAAAAGAAAACTCACCATGATTTAGACTGCAGATATTAGACTCTAAATGGGAGTCTTGGTGCTGAAAGAGCACTCTCCTGCCCCATTAGCAAGCTGTATTTGGTGCTCTCCTCTGCCCCTGCTGTACAAAGTGGTGTCTGTGGGAGTCTTGCAGTGGTGTTTTGTGCAGTCTATTTTTCATTTCTCCCATTCTGTGCTGCCATATAATCCTGGACAAACTGTAATTAAATAAAACAATCTATTCTGGTGTTAACAGAGGAATAACAAGGGCGGCCCTGCAGTGAGAAGGGTGGGAGGCGAAGGAAGAGGGATGCTTTTAAATGCTGGTTTATTGGCCCGTTAGTCGAGTTGATCGAGTACTGATGAGGGACGTACGCAGCTTGCTAAATCCTCCTAGCAGCATTAGAAGATAAGTTCCATTTGGTACAAAGCAGTGCAGGAGAAACTGATGGAAGCCCCAAGCACGGGTTGGGGAAGCGCAGCAGCCTCGCGGTACCCGTGGCTGGCGTCGCGGAGCGGCTCCGTGGGGCAGTGGCAGCGCTGCCGCCGGGCGCGCGGGCGGTGCTTGGTGGAGTCTCGGGCTCCCCTCTCCTTGCCTGAGCGCTGAGTGTGGCCCCTTTGGGCACTTGGGGGGCATCGCTGCCTGCAGACTAGAGGGTACATGTGGTAGTTGTTGGCTTTTAGTGTTCTTCATCCTGGTGTCATTACTGTAGCTTAACCAGTTCGCTTTGGATCCGGCTTGGTAAATCCTGCTGTGCAGCAGTGTGAGCTTGAGAGAATTAACTAATTAGCAATAATGGAAATCTCAAATGCTTTTGGTGGTGCCAGTAAGACATTCAGTGCCTCTTCAGACCATGGCATCAGAAAATCACTTGATGATTTAGAACATGATGTGACTGAAAACGTTCTCATTAGCCTAAACTCAAGTGGCAAGAGTGAAATGCAAAGTTGCCAGCGAGATGTGTTTGCTTTCCTTTATGGGCTGAGCTCACATAGTAAAGATGATAGAGGGATTTAATTTCACCTACTCAGCAACTTCATTGCAGCACATTAAAAAAGTAAAGTAGTGCAAAGATTAGCAAAGCTAAAAGTTTATCATTTGGAAAGAGGGCAAGAAGGAAATGTGCAATTATATTTTTCTTTTGCATGACCTGTTGCAAATTAAGGCATCTGAATTGGGCTGTTTGAAAACACGATGGGTCCCTCCTGCTGCGGCCGAGCCCCGCGTGGTTCCGGTGCCTGGAGCCGGCGGAGCAGCGTCGGCTCCGCGCCTCCAGCTCGCAGACATGTGCTGGGCTGTTCCCTCTTCACAGTGAGTACAGAGGGACTGCAAAGGCTAAATACTCGCTTATGATGAGCTGTGTAATATCAAGCCATTTGCAGAATGGGCCAGTGTACATGTGTTTGAGGACTGAATAGTTTGGTTTGTGTGGATTTTTTTAGCTTTGTTTCCTGAAAAAATGACATGTGTGACTGTCCTCTGCATGTTTAAGATTTCCAGGGTGCCTGAGCCCTGCATCTTTTCCATCTTGTTAACTGTTTTCAAACCAGTTTGTTATGGCAGAGGCCCCAAAGCTGCTCTCCCCGCTTCGCACAGCCAGGTGGTGGGTGGAGGAGAGCTGTGAACTCGTGCTGCGAAGAAGGTGCCGGCGCGAGCGCAGTCGCGAGTGTCCAACAGCAGGGAACGGGCCCGGCCGCGGCAGCAGCGCGTCGCGGTTTGACAGCAGCGGCCCCCAAGACCGGGCTCTTGTGGAAGACTCGAGGGTGCTAAAAGCTTTAATGAGACATGATTAAACATGAGGTAATCCAACCATCAGGCACAAAGTCGCAGGATTCATGACTGCCAGTGCTTGTGAACTGTGTTGTTGCTGATGTTCTGGTGCTTAATTCCTCCTGCGTGTTAATTAACCTTCTGTGTTCAGGAAGAGTCACTAGTACCAGAGTGAATAACAGCTTGGGATGGAGTAAACCATTTCTTAAAAGAAAACAAAACAGTAGCAACAAAAAACTGTCTGCAGCAGCCACTGTGGTGGCTTTATGATGTGCCAGGATAAACTTGTGGTGCTGCACTGCCTTTCTCTTTGCTGGATTTTTTTTTTGTTTTTCCCTCTGAGAGTGGCCTTTCCTTGGGACTCTGAAATTTATTTTTCCATGCACTGTGGCCACTAATCGCCTTATGGTGGGAACAGATGTGTTGGAGCCCCTTCTGCTGCTGCCTGGCTCAGCCACCTGAGGGAAGGGAAAACCCGTGCAGAACTGGTGATCACGGAGCAGGCCTGACCCGCTGGAGGAGAGGAGCGCGTTTTGCCTTGCAGGCTTTGCATTGCGCTGTGAGAAAGAAAAATTAACCTTGCTATCTAGCAAAACAATAGATAATTAAATCTTTGTTTCTTGTTAATGATGATAGCACTCAACACAAGTTGGAGAGTCAGGAAAGCCATCTGGGGCTTCTTAATGGTTGTTTAGAAAACAAGAGTAAAGTTGGGTTTCCTCTTATTTGTGATTGACACTGTTTTTCCAAGTATTGCTTCAGCAGAATCTGTAGAGACAATTATTTGTCGCTAATTTATTGGACGTTAGGGATTTTAAAATACCTTTGACTTCTGTGTTAAATGTGAGCAATTTTAAACGAATATGGGTCAGTGCCTACCTAGATGAAGAGGTGGTTCTTTCTTGTTCCCTAACGAGTTGAAAAAAATGCCTGGGTTGAAACACTGCTATTAGGAATTGATATTGATTTGAATAATTTCTTTTGCAAAATACGCTAATAAAATGAAGAGCTAAATGTTTTTTACCCTAAAAATGTGATTTAAAGCCTGGAAATTAACAAGCAAAAACAGAGACCTTTGGAAGTATGTCAGGAGTTTTCTTTTCCTACGTGTCTTAGTTGGGAAGATTTATTTATTTATTTATTTTAGCTAATTCTTACTGTTAAAAGAAAATAGCCCCTTGCGTTAAGCAAGGCAGCAGCCTTGAGGTTGACTTCTCCGGAGCTGCCCATGAGCCCTCCCGTGCCGGGGCCGTGTCCGGGCGCCCTCCCGTGCCGGGGCCGTGTCCGGGCGCTCCTCGCTCCGTGGGTGCCATGAGCCGGGACGGCTCCTCCCGTGCGGGCAGCCCTTCAGCAGCATTAAAACCGCACAGTGTTCACACCTCTCCTGCTGCGACTGCTCTGCAGCTTGTCTGTCCATCAAACACCCGACTCACTGATAGCAGGGAAGAGGGTTTTTGATTTGTTTGCTTTTTTAAAGTGCTGTTTCTCGGGAAGATAACGATGGCTATTGATAAGATTCAACTGGCATCAAGCCTCTAAAGCTTCTTAATAAAACTGTGGAGGCAGAAGCTATCCCAAAATCCAGTGCTGCTAAGTTTCAAACAAGCCTCTTATCAACTCTTGGAGAAAATGGGGAAGCAGCATGACCCTATTTTACTACTAATCTTGAACTGGCTCTGTCCTGTTTTGCATGTAAGAATATAATGCATATATGCATTGCCTGTATATACTTACACAGCAGTGCACCTGTATGCAAAAGTGTATACATCTGTGTAAACAAGGAGTGAAATCAGTTACCTAGGATTTATAATTAGAAGCACAGAGTTAAATACAGAGTTAGCAGAAATAAGAATTTGTTTTGGTGTCACTTAGGCACGTAAAGCAAAACCGAATCCTCTGGGATAAAATGCAGATTTGTACTTTCTGCAGTCAACAGCAAGCTTTTCGGATTCCCAAATAATTAGCGTGGCTGCTGAGGAGCCGTGCAGGACATCCAGGCTTCGGAGCAGCACATTTGCACTGAAGAGCTTATAATTTACTGTGCTTCTTGCTTTGTGTGCGCCCAGCGTGAGTGTTAGCCATGTGGGCTGGCTTTGAAGGAACGCGTAAATAAAAAATGGGGGGATTGGTAGTGTCTGTTTCTTTAGTGCTATAAAGCTTTTCCTATTGTAACTTTATTTTCATGTAGCCTTGGTAGCTTTCTGTAGTGTTTTGTTTTTTAGATTGAATTTTTGTCATGTTTTGGCTGTCCTGGAGAGTGAATTATTTTGGAAAGGTCAAACTACATGGGTAATCTGGTGTTGAAAGTATCTGGCACATCCAGAGGAGTTTGTGTTCTTACGTACTGGATAATATTTCCTTCTGTGCATGTTTTCTTCCTCTGTCCCACGCATCACACAGTGTTTCCACTGTGTTCTGGAGTCCTCACCAAGCACTTGGTTCCTGGTGGCTTCCCAATGTGGGGCAGCCCTGAGGCTGCTGCCTTTCCCGTGCAGTGGATGTGTGCATTTCTCCTGGCCTTTTGGTAGGTGCTTTGTTACAGAGCACCCCACAGAAAATGGGTAGCAAGAGGAGGGCAACGTTACCTTAAATATTCATGCTTAGGTTTTGCTGACTTCTGAGAACTTAGCCTGATAGATGTGACTTTTGAAGGTGCAGGAAGCTCGCTCCCTGCTTATTGTAATTAAAGTCAGAAGAACTGATAAATATTGAAAATGTCTGGCTGTAAATTCTGATGATAGTTCAAGTAAAATATGTTGTAACTACACAATAGTGGAGTAAAATTAAGTGAAGGACTTGTCTCAAGGTCGAATTCATCTTTCAGAGCATAACATATGTCCTGTGTTAAATGGAAAGATAAAAATTAAATGTGATGCTGAGGTGTTTGAAAGTTGTGAGGTAGTGGAATATTTTAGCGTGCGTTTAATTAACTTTGAAGGACTTCCATGTCCGTACAGCAGCACAGGGTGCTTGGGAGATGAGCTGCCTGTGAAGAGACCCTTCCTTGACATTTTGCTGAGCCAGGTTTGCTCATTGCTCAGAAATGGTAGGAAAAAAAAATAAGAAACTAAAATCCCTTTTTTTTTCCTTCGTGTGACCTGTAGTATTTCAAATCAGAGTGATTGAGGTTGGAAGGGACCTCTAGAGATTGTCTAATCCAACTGCCCTGCTCAAGCAGGGCCACCCAAAGCACAGGGCACCGGGTGGCATCCAGACCTCCAGAGAAGGAGATTCCACAACTTCCCTGGCAGCCTGTTCCAGGGCTCTGTCACCCGCACAGGAAAGAAGCTCTTCCTCACATGCAGATGGAACTGCTGGTGTTTCAGTTTGAACCCATTACCCTTGTCCCAGCATTACTAAGGCAATTGAAAAAAATATCTGCAGGGCAACAGAGAAATACTGTAATGCAGGAGAATGGTGATGCCTGAGCTGGGTTCTCTTTTTCCCCCCTCAGACATTTTGATAATTGAGAAGTTGTCTCTGGTGCCCAGCATGCTTTAGAAGGGCAGTCACCACCAACCCCCCTCTCGTGCACCCCGTGAATCTTGAGCCCCCGGGGCAGCGGGTGCTGCTGTTCCGGGGCGCTTGTGTGGCAAGTGGCACCACTGGGAGGCCACCCTGCTGCAGGTAACGTCCCTGTTCCCCTGGGTCCTTGGGCACTGCCTTCTGAAAATTTAATGTGTTTATGTAGTGAGGCTTCCTACATAAAAGTGATCATGTTTTCTTTTGAGGGTGGAACTTGTTTAGATAGCAGATGTTTAATTAATCTGCCTATTTCCTTCTCTTGTGTGAAGATTTTCTTTTTTTCTTTTTTTTTTTTTTTAAAGGAAGCTGCAGAGGGGAGGGGAGGGTGAAGAGAGGCAGCAGGAGAGCAGTGACTCTCTCCTTTTTCTTTTTTCCAAATAGCATTTTACACTACAAATTGTTTCTTGACATCCTAAAGGATAACTTACTTATTAGGATGTGTTGAATAAGGTGATGTCTGGGCAAGAGGAGGTGCGAGTCATTACTCACCGCCGGTTCAGGTGGACGGCCCCGGTCTCGAGCGGCCCTGGCCCCTGTCACAGGGAGCTGCCTTGTCACCGACATCCTTGAGCTGCAATGCTGCAAAAAGCGGGGGTGGGAGAGAGAGAAATCCCCTTCTCTGGAAATTTAGTGCATCAGTAACAGCCAGTCGGCTCTCCAGGCGTTAGGAGAAGGCTGGAAAGCCAGAAATGCTCTTTTCCTTGCCACAAGACAGACCTGCTGCCAATTAACGTTTGAGTCAGATGGGTTCTTGGGTGCATGAGAAAGGGAAACTCAGCGTCTCGAGTGTGACTTCAAAATGTGAAGCTGCCTTTCCTTAGTTTAGCTCTTATTTTCTTTCGGGAAAAGCAGAGCACTTTGATTCCTTGATCTTTGTAAGTAAATGTTGTTTCTGTTGCGTACCTGTGTTTGGGCAAGCCGTGCTGGGGAGAAGCGTCAAATTAATTTCTGATGTTAATGCTTGTTTGGCTGTTGATCCTCTCTGAGCAACAGTAACAACCGGTGATGTTTTGAAGGCAAGCATCTTTCATCTCTAGAGCTTTTCTGTATTTTCTTTAAGCAGATTGAATAAGCTGAAAAGTAAAGAGAAAATACTTCCTTATCTCCAGAACTATTTTTATTTAATTTTCTGTTTGTTGACAGGCAGGTCCTTCATATTTTATTGCTGCACAGCTTCAGTGAGCATGCATATCTGCAGATGAAACGGTCCAAGAACAAGCTTGCCAACCTTGAGCATCTTTTCCCTGCTTATTTCCTTTATAACTTTGCATTTATTGTAGAGCCTTTCCTTGGTACTTCAAATAGAATGGTTTTTTGATGTGTTACAAGTTGTGCTGTTAATAAACTGGAACTGTTCTTTAGATTTAAAGCACAACTCCGATGATGAGCCTTTTAGGGGACCTAGTTCAAAGTCTGCCAGTTAGTCCAAGAACTCATTGCTGACTTGCTTTTATTTTCATGTGAAAACTCTATTTTTTTATAAACATATATTTATATATATATATATATATGGAAAGCAGTTGCAGAAGATGATGCTAAACCTGAAGAGACTCTTCCCTTTCTGTCAATGTACTTCTGCGGTATTTCTGGGTTTGCGGTATTTCTACTATTTTTTCTCCCCTTCTCCCCCTCCTTCTGTCTCCTGAGACCTGTTTTCCCCTGAGTGATTCCAGGGTTTTGTCTGCAGTTTGGATGTCCTGAATTCAGCTGACTGAATCATCAATTGAGCACTGACTACAAAGGAGCGTTTGTTTCACTGTTAGAATTTCCGCATCTCGAAGCTATTGAAAGTTCCTTTGATTCAAAAACACTACCTATTTTTCTGGCACCTTTAGGGAAGCATTTTTTCTAGTTTTCCAAGATTTTCAATTAACTGAAAATCCAATTGAACCAAAATAGCCATATGGATCTGCTATAGAAGCGTGTGAGGAGGAGTAGAGAGTCAGGGCATTGCTGCCTTTGGCCAGTGTGTGTTTTTCTGTCGTTGTCCATCGCATCATTTCAGATCAGACTTGTGGAGTTGTTTTGCACCACATCAGGTTGCGCTGTGCTTTTCTTCAAGCTGACAGGATGTAGCAGCGTGGGACTTAACGTGACCTGGCATACAAGAAATGCAGATTATTTTGGAGGTAACCCGGCGTGCCCATTGCAGGGAGCTGGGACAGGCCGGGGTGGCTCTGACTGCCTTGTCAGTGCACCTGTGGTTAGCAGGGCTGCATGACAGCTGCTTTCGCTTCCACCCGTGTCCTCTGCAAGCTGTACCACGGTATGGGAACACAGTTGCTCTGAAGCTGCTGCACACCTGTGGGGTTTGAAAACGCCTAGCAGTTGGCTACGCTTTGCCTCAGCAAAGCTGATCAACAAGTGTAATCAGCAAAGACTCTGGTACTCAGTAATCACATATTAGCAGTGGTAATGCTTAATCCTGTTAACGTGCTCACGGCAATGACAAAGCACAGAAACTAGAGCAAGCGTGCAGGGTGTTGAGAGGCGCGAGGCAGGGGCTGCTCAGCGCTGTGCCCGGAGGTGGGAGCGCTGTGCTGGCCATCCTGGCTGCGCCCGCCAGAGCCCCTGGTTCTGGAGTCTGGTAGACCTGAGCGCGAAATTCCTCATTAGGAGAGAAGCCTAGAAAATAGTCACTATTGAAATGGGAGCTCTGCCTGCGGAGTTAGCAGCGTGGGGATGCAGTGGGATGCGCTCTGGGTTCGGGGCGTTGCAGGGCAGCTCTGTTCTCCCTCGGGCCTGCTCTCCATCACGGGGATGATGACAGCCCATCACTCCCCTCTTAGGCGTCACTGACTTTTTAGCTCAAGCTGCAGGAGCTGTCAGTAGTTCTTCAAGCCTCGGAGTTAATCCCACAGTGTGTGAAGGCAGCTGCTGTTTGCCTAGATCACTTCAGAAATAACCAGAGAAAGAAGAGGTTGCGATGCTGGGAGCTTCAGAAAGTGCTGAAGTAAGAACCTGCAGATGTTTGGCCCAGGAATCAGTAACCAAGAACTGCTGCCCACTTTCTGTATCTCCAGGTTTGGAACCAATGTTCTTGAGTGTGTGGAGCGTGCACATTCATAGCTGCTTAAAACTACTTTGAAATCCCGCTAAGCATTGGGGAAATCAAAGAATCAAATGATGGAGAGGGAAAAGCTTGTGGTTCACACATACACTACAAGTGTGGAGGTTAATGTACGAGAAAAAACTTTGCCCTGTTTTTTTTTCTTAAGCTTCTTTTCTCTCTCTCGAGCTGGAAGAGGAGAAGGGCATTGCCTTTCCCTTTAAAGCCTCTCTTTAAGGAATTTTAAGAGTAGGGGAAGAGAGAGCAGTATGCTCTGGCCGTGAGATGGTGTTTGGGATGTCTCTGTGACATGGTTCCAACTTCTTTTAGCTCACTGCTCTGCTCACTTTCTGTCCAAGGTCGCCAGGATTCTCCTTCACACTGGGTATGCTGAATGTGCAGAACATGATGTTGGTCTTTGTGAAGGAAGAAGCATTGAGGATAGCTTCTTAAGACACTGTGACTCCAGTAGAAGAGGTTCTAAAGATGGATTTCTTAAACTTGCAAAGTTTGTATTTTTCTTTCAAAAACTGAAATTTCAAGCTGAATTGTCAAACTGAAAACTGAATTTTCAAGGCTTTTGAGAAGTGAGAGTGCTGGAGCGAATACGTATGTCGGAGCAGGGCAAGGTGTCAGCGCGTGGCAGCGGGAGGCTCCGAGAGGGCAGTGTGGTGGCCTGCGCTGGAGAAGCAGCACCCAGTTGAGCAAATAACTGCATGGCCCTATTGGCCAGTGAATTCAGGTTTGCAACTTGTCAAACTTCATTAGCTTAGTCTGAGTCACTCTTTGCTTACACCCTTATATATGTGGTAGGAAGTATATGTTGAAATAGTATATTCTGAAGTATTTACATTAGCTGAATGCCAGGCAGTATATTCAAAGTAATTAGCGTAACCAAAAATACAAAACAAACAAACAGTGTTTTGACAGGTATTTCATTTCATAAACACTGAATGATTTTTCTTTCCCCAAGATGTTATTTTATATTAATAAGTTGTATGTATGCGCTCCTGTGGCTGTTTTTATTATGTTCTCAGATTTTTGTTAATCTACTGTCTTAGTCTGGAAGCAAATCAAATTATTTTCACCTACTACTTAGGTGAATGCTTATGCTCCACAGTGGAGAGCTGATTTGTCAGGGTGATGTCCAAGAAATGTCAGCACCCCATCCATGCAAAGACTGGGCAATCCTAGAAGACTTTATAGAAGTCTTCAATAGGAGTTAAGGAATAATAAAGTACGTGGATGTCAGCACATACTTTCTGTTTCTCATCTTGTTCTGTTTTTTTCTTTTTTCTACTGTTTTCAGAAGAGAAGGAAATTGAAATAGTTAATTTTGGAATTCTTACTTAGTTTTACAAAGAATAATTTGGAGTATTTTTTTAGAAAAGCCACAGTAAAATCACTCAGTGAAATAAGAATAAATTAAATGAAGTGTCTAGTTTCATGAGTATGAAAAGAAAATTGGCAACACATACCTACTTTTTAAAATGAAAAACCTATACATGCAAGCTAATAATGTGTCAAGAGTAGTGCACTAACTTGTGGGTGTATTGCTCTAGCACAGGTGGAAATCTGACTCTAATTTAAAAAAAAAAAAAAAGTTATTTTCCTCTCTTGAACCCAGGCTTGAATAGTAGGATGAGCTTAACTTCATTCTTTATTTTATTGTTTTACCAAAAAAAAAAAAGTTTGCATTACTGTAATATGTTTTTTTTCTGGTTGCTTTACTATAGTGATGCAGTTCCTCATCTCTGTGCTACAGTATAGCCAGGCACGGCAGGATAAGGGTGGGAGAGACTCATCACAGGGGTCACGTGTGTTGTCCAGCGTGGTGCTTCCAAGAGGAGCAAGTGCAGCCTATTAATGGATAAAAGAGGACATAGAAAAATGAGCTGAGGTGTTTAATTTTTTTTTTTTATTTTAAATAGTGATGAGGAAGATGTTTGTATGACTGGCCTAAACTAGTTGTAAATGCCTGTATGGGAAACTTGGGTTTTACAGGAAAAATGACTGTATAGGAAACTTTGACTTTGAAGGGAAGGAATTGTAATTTGGGAGCTTTTGTATGGAATTGGAAAGCTTGTTGCAAGGATTCACCTTGTCCTCAAGACCAGTGTAAGACAGTCCTACCTAAGAAAGGAGAGCTGATACTGTAGGGGAGAGTGGTGCTTTTCAGGTTTTGACTGATTTGTTCGGTTAGTTTTTGCTCTTTCTAACCTGATAACCCCAAACACGATGAGCTAACAAATCCCATCCAGGTTTGAGAAACTTGTTCTTACGTGAATGTTTCTGTGAATGTTCTTCTTGCACAGATCTCCAGTGGGACTGGACACACATTGCTTTGTAGAAGGAGGAAAAAAAACAAGATAAGGAGTTGCTGGAATTGAGATAATAAGGAGTTTTTCCTTTCAGCAAGTTGGATATTGATGGGCTTAACCACACATCTCCAGCATGGCTGGGTACGGCACAAAGCCTTAAGTACCTTCAAACGTGGAGACCTCAGAGCCTCGCTTTCTCTGTCACTTGTGTTCCATGCTTTCCTTTTAACTGTCACTTTAAAAAGAATATTGGCCACATTTATTCCACACTTCTGTCCACATGGGCTCAGATCTGTGTTTGCAACTTCAAAGGTTAAGTGCCAGATTTTACTGTTGGGAAGAGTTGGAATGAATGCTAATCAGCAGCTCGGGTGGCTCTGTGAGGGGCTCGTTAGTCTGCTTGAGGACTTATCTTTGTAAATAGCTTTCCCATGAAAAGATTAATTACCAGGAAAGCATTTTTGACTTTGCGACAGTCGCTTTCCTCAGCCCGGCGAGGAGGCGGCCAGTGGCAAAGCCACTTTCTTTGTAGAGTATCTGATGGAGAGACAGGGATGCAGGAATGGGCTTCCAAGTGGGGCATCCGCAACATGGAGTGACTTGTACTCTAGTATCAGTAAAATCTCTAGTATTTAAAGGAATTCTTCCAGCCAGGTTCTCAGAGCTGTTTGCATGCATTGAATATGCATA
This sequence comes from Rhynchotus rufescens, assembly GCA_032273925.1. NCBI lineage: Eukaryota > Metazoa > Chordata > Aves > Tinamiformes > Tinamidae > Rhynchotus > Rhynchotus rufescens. The sequence continues at coordinate 40,819 of JAVCKT010012146.1, read as the reverse complement.
GCTGTGTGGTCATAGCAAAGAGCTGGTTGAAAATGGGGACGTCCTATTCACCCTGTCCTTTTTTCCTTGCAATTCTTCTTCCTCTTCTTTTTCAAAGTCCACTACAGTGAAGGCTCTGCTAACTGCCTGGTTGGGTTTATATGCCGTGTGAGTCTAGGTGATAGCTGGGCGCCTCATCCATCCATGCCACCTTTTTCCTTGGCTAGTCTGTGTCCTGAGGAAGCTCCTCTCCGTATTCTCTCCAGCTGGGGATGCTTTCTGGGTGAATGCCACAGTGTTGTTTTCTTTTTTTGTGTCTGTGGGGGGAGGAAACACCTATTGCTGACCTGCATTATGTGGGGTTTTTTTAACATGAGCTCAGTTTCCTGAGCTGCTCTGCTGTGGTAAACCTATTTTGTTTCTAATCTTTCCCTACTCATAAATTATTTTCTCTCTAGCTGTAGAAAATCTTTTTAAAGAAGAAAAAAAGACACAGTCTTTTCGAGAGTAATCCTGTGTGACAGTCCCTCCCGTTCTCCCTGTGGAAGGCTATCCTCTTGGTCTCCCGTTCTTCAAAAAGACAGGATATGCTGCAAGAATAATTCCAAGTATAATTATGGGAGGCCCTTGAAGCCACTGGCGATTTAATCAAGACAGAGCAAGAAGTCAAGTTGTGAAGAGACTGGACAGCGCACATCCGATAGAGAGATGATAATTTGAGGGGTAATTTTAATGCATACAATAAAAGCCACAGTAACTTCTTAGTATGACTAGGACAGACCTCAAAAAAGCCCTTGTTCTTTTAAGCGGAAGGAGTGCTGTTCTGGCCAGGCTGGATATTTCATTGCCTTGAGCAAAACTCTCTGGGTCTCTGAACCTGTTTAAAAAGGAGCTGAAAAGACCGTGAGTTTTCTGTCTTACTTCTGTGTTTGAAATGTGATTAGTGGGTATCACAGCTAATCCTTGAAATGTCCTTGGGAAGATGAATATTGACTTCCTGCTGAATGGGTAATCATCTACACTATCACATATGAATTCATATAGAGTGAGTGGGTTTTTAGATGTATGTAACAAAGAGCTAATGTAATAGCTTCAGGCAGAATGCTTTGTAATTGAATGCAAAACAGTTCAAATGTACTGGAGACCATTAATATGTGTCTAACTTTTCTGCTACCTCTCCCGGGTAATGAGGTGGAAATTAGAAGAGATCATTCTGAAAAGTCAGTTGCTAAAGACATTGCTCTTTATTGAAGACTCTGTTTCATCTGTGTTGACTGGATTTTTTTTTTTTTTTTAATTTGGTTTTGGTGTGTGTGACAGAACAGCGTAAGCTTCAGATTGTGGGAAACGAAATCCCTGCTGCACGGGTGGACTCTGCTGCCGGGCCCTGGAGGTCGGGCTGGGGGTGCTGGCAAGGTGCAGGGCAAGGGCAGGGTGTCTTGGATGGCCCGACTCTGAAGGCGTTTCCTTTTCCCCCCTCCAGTCCCAATGGTTTCCTTCATGCTGTCCTGATGACAAGATTCATATGCTGTGACTTCCTGATCAAAACAAACTCTTGTGCAGTCTTCCCCGTCCTCCATAGGATTTTTAGAGTAGGTACTCGGAGACCTTTGCAGTTGCACAGAGACCTTTGCAGTATTCTGTTGTATTTTTTCTTGGGAATATAGTGATACACTGCTGGACTTCTGTACCTTTGCCCACCTGCAGCAGGAGATGCTCTTTGGGTGGAGAGATGCTGCAGCTGGGGTTGAAGAAATTCTATGCTAACTTTAGTTGTGCAAGAGGCAGAGAGGTTTTCTGGAAGTATACATTGGTTTCTCACTCCAGGTAATTATTCTTCTCTGAGCAAAGCTCCCATATAGCAACAGATCCATGTGCTCAAAATCCCATAAAGCCCTAAAAATTGCAAATGAGTAACACTGCAAAAGTTGAAAATGTGGGGGGAAAAAAAGGGGTGAAAAAAAAAAAAAAAAAGCTTTGCTGAAGTTCAAAACTGTAGCTGAAGAAATAGGAACATTTAGCCCCAACAAATGGAAAGAACAATATTGGAAGCCAACCTGGTGGCAAAGGAGAGATGTTATGCAAAGAAAGAAAGGGCTGTGCTGCAAGTGTCACTTCCCTTGTGGGAAGAGTTCAACGAGTTCAATAGTAACATGGGCAAGTTGGCAAATACATACTAAGAGGAGGTCCCATGGGAAGGGGATTAACCTGTGCCATTTATAGCCTTTATATGCAAGTTGTAACAAAAAAAAAAAAAAAAAAAAAAAAAAGCTTTATTTCTAGCAGAAAGTGAAGTAATCCTATTTTAGAAGCATTTAAACTAGGTATCTTGAGCTATTTTGCAAGTGCACTTTGAGTACACTTCGCTATTTTAACCATTCAAGTATTCTGAAGTTCAGGGGCAGGAATGATAAACATCTATTGCCTGTGAGTTTAAGGTGACAAGAAAGATCAAACAATTAACTTTGTTTTTAAAAGATTTTGATTTTAAAAGATGTTAAAAGATTTTTTGAATTTTTTTTTATTTTTTACATGTTGTGGGAGGTTTGCTGGAGAATAATTTGCTTAGACTGCAGCCAACGGTGGTTTAGGAAATATTTTTTACTATTCTTATTTTTAAAGCCTGATGTTCATGCAACCATTACACCAGAATGCTGTGGTAAGAACTGGGGGACAAGCCTAGCAGAAAGCAGCAGACCAAGAATTGGAGCAGAAAGCAACACTCAGGGCTGTCAGCGTCGAGTTTTGTCAAGTCTTGACAGCCTCAGCTTTGCAGCCAAAAGACTGTAGTTTGCATTCTGTCTTGCAAGATATATTGCCACAAGTAGAAAACAAGTTTTTTGAAAGTCATTGGCATAATAGTGGTAAGATTACAGTGATAAATTAGACATGCAAAATCATTGAAAAGTTCCAACAAATTCTAGACTGACCTTCTGTTGCCTTCACATGAATCCTTCAGGATCTACTTTGCATATAGGAATAGACTCTTAAATACTGTCCCTTTTTAAGCTAATGAATTGTTTTGAAGGTAGTCACAGAGACAGTCTTGTTCCTTTCAATTGTTTAGCTAAAGAGAGAGAATCACACAAGGAATAAAGGAGATGACATTGTCATGTTACTATAGTACTTTTTAGACCTGTAGCTATCTTGTCAGTGTTCATGTTTTTGAATTTGCTTTGCTCCCTTTCCTGTGAATCTTTTATGTATATTTGTTTACAGCTTTTTTTCTGTTTTCAAGTGAACTATATTTCTCTGACTACAGGAGAAGAACCTTAGATATTGAGAGACTTAAAGAAATACATCATCAGTGAAAAGAGAAGGCAGCAGAATAAGGTGCTTTTATAGCTAAGTGATGGCAAGTACAATGGAAGTGACTTTAAAGGCAACAACTTGGCATTTAACCAGTATGGGATTTGTTTTAGCCTTGATTTGTATGATCCTAATAGAATTCAGAACTTCAGGGGTCTGACAGAACAGACGGAGGCTTCCGGTAGCTATTGAGATGCACGGAGTAAACAGAGGCAGTCACCTGGCCACTGCTTTCCGTGAGAGAAGTTTCCTTTCCTTCGTCACCCAGTTTGCTGTTACTCAGCCCCCAAATTCCTGTCCTTGCAGGTGCTCTTGGATTTCAGGTCCTTCTCTAGGCAATTCTCTTTTGTCTGAGTGACGTGAGTGAACCTGAAGAGCTCTGTTACAAGGCTGTGCTTGGAGCCTACAGGTACGGCTTACGCTATGAACTCTGAATTTGCTGATAAAGCCATTTCCCAATATCTGTTGTATTATGCATGACTTTCCCAATATCTGCTGTTATTGAGCTGGCATTTTTCTTGTAAATTACTCTTATCATAATGGTAAATGGTTGAGAAAATGGTTTTATTTCAATTCAATGATACTGCAACACTGTCATTAGAACTATATTGGCACCGTGACTCTGAGACAAAAGGCATTTATATTGGGTTTTTTTGCATGGAATCTAGTGAAATTTCTTCCTTATACTATTTTTCTTAAATCCTTCTGCTAAGTCTTCCAATAACCTAAAATATTTAATCAACTTCTATGAAAGTGTAGCCATAATATTTAGGGAAGGGAAGTTTATTTGGGGAATAAAGAATCTCAAGGATTAAAATATTACGTAGCTGTCATGCTTAGTACCTACTTCTCGATATGCCAGGATTGGATGGACTGCAGAGATCCAAATACAAAGCGCAACAGAAACATGTGGGATAGTAACACCTGTGGATCATTGAAATAAACTCCACGTATGAAGCCATCTAATAAAACTGTAAGATAGTATTGCATAATACTGCCTTTATTATAACACTTGAGTATCTCAGTGTTGGGCATTTAACTACAAGTGCAATTCTTTCAATTTCAATTTAATCTACCATCTACCATTCAATTTAATCTACCATTAATTTACTATTTAGGCATTTACAGTGCCTATATTCTTACCAATATATTTTTTTCCATTTTGTCACTCTATTACTAGAAATGTCATGCAAGGAATTGCAGTGTCAGAAAGGGAGAAAAATTAACCTTATGGCTTGTGTAGCTGCTGTTGTGGAAATTCACTAAAGATCTATCTTCTGGCATAAATTATAAACTCATACAAACTGTGAAGCATAGAATATGCTGGAGCAGCTTTCAATTTCTGTAAGAACTGTTTTATTGCTACTTTATTCAAAGTCTCTATCACTGAGTTCTGTCTTTATATCTTGAATACAGTTTTTTGGGCATAATGCCCATAAGCTTGTCTATAGTGAGAAATTAAGTAAAATTGCAAATTTGCAATGGGAAAATCCAATATCATCTCTGAACACAAAAGGCCTTTTTTTTTTTTTTTTTTCTGGGCACCTGCATTAGCCTGGAGTTGTTTTTGCTTTCTACACCCGAAGAAGAAATATTTTTGAAATTTAAGAAATGGTAAATAGCAAATAATTGGAAATTGGGAATTTTTATGCCACATCCTGTTTTTGATAGCTATTGAACATCATTCAAGAACCTGTGGACCATCTTCTCTCTGATGTGGGTTGTCGTGGAGGGTCACGTATCAGGTACCCTATCCCTGCAGGGGCAAGATACCAAGAGGGATTGTTTGGGGTGGTTCCCTGATGTTTGGATCCGCGTGTACTGGTGGAGGCCAGGCAGCTGCGAGTCCCAAAGCCACCCGTGATGGTCGTTGGAGGTGGTGGTTGCAGGGACTTGTTCCTCTGCTCGCCGGTCTGCTCCAGCACTCGCAGTGCCGCACAAGGAGCAGCAGGCCCGTGGGCAGGAGGAGCTCACAAAGCGCAATGAAAAGTGGAACTGGGAGAAACATTGTCTTAAAACCCGTCGCAGTACGACAGGCTTCATAAAATGGGTTTGGAAGTACTCTACAAGAACCACTAATGGTTCTTCTACACCATGTAAAAGCAAATGAATTATGCAAATGACATGAGACTGGCTTTGATTCTTAGGCTTATTGCTGCTGATCTTGCTGAAAATCCAGTGCCAGAGATTTGTCTCCATCTTGGTATTCGTATAACTGTCATAAATCATTCTGTTGGGACAGGCTTGTCTAGTGTTGCGTGCACTGCTTGTTTCATGGAGCTTTTACGGTAACCTGGGCCCTTTTATGAAACTAATGGGAAGCTCTTTCCACGTGGCACGAAGGATGTTCGGAGAGGTTACGTGGGCACAGACTGAGTAGCAAGATGTGGTGGCACTTGGTGGCTGTGATGGTGAGCTTTACTTCTGGTGAAAACAGAAGGGATGTGGGGAGGCAAGAAGGGGAACCCTCTGGGTGGGCAGTGGCAGGAGAAGTGACGGATCCCTAAGGAGCATCTTGTGCAGTGCTGAAGGGGCTCCCACCTTTCCCCACTGCACTTTCTCAGTTCATACCAGTAAGTTTATATGCCAGTACAGCGATCGTTTCCCTGGATTTGCATATAGATGGGAGTGGAAAGCTTATAGCTGCTGTTACCAGGCAGGCTCTCTTAGGATACCTTGGCTTTCCTTTGGTTATTGGTTTCCCAGGTTTTAATAGCAGCCTTTCCTGTGATCTTTACAGCCAGCCTCTCGAAGATCATGTAGAGATACCTGTAAATGTGTGCCTCATGAATTATACATCAGGAAGGAATGTTGGATAGCTTTATTATTATTATTATTGCAATCTCGCAATAACGGGATACTGCGAGGGAGTACAGACCCTAGCACCCCGCCGCTGAGTGTCCTGTGGCCATAGGCAAAATCAAATGATCTGCGCTGGAGCTGCTCTACTGGAATTTCCCTGGAGAACACAACACTCCATACAAGAAAATGTTTCCAGTATTTGGCAAATAGCCCTCATGTCCTCTCCAAATTACTTAGCTTCAACTTCAAAAGCCTTTGTCACTTACTAGGAGGAGAGTAGTAGAGACCTTCTCTTGTTTCAGTCTGGCTGCTGAAAAATATGAGCGGAGTTGGAAATGAGTGGGCTAAATTGTGAGCACCTCTATGAAATATGATTGTCGTGCAGACGCCTGATAACTGTCAGTGTTGATCTCTGAGGTTGCTGATGCGCTGATTTAGCGGAGATCAAGACAAGTGTTGTGCTCATGAGTAATGTTGCAGTGCACTGAACTGTACAGAATGAAGAAACGATGCTTTTGAAAGGAAAAATGGCTATTCCTCTTCCCCAAATACCTTATCATTTATGTCTGTGCAGTGTGTAAAGTATGAGTCAAGAATAGTTTGGTTAGATATTAAGCATTCTCCTGCCATGTCTGCGTGCTGACTTTAAAAAGCATTTCCTTGCTTCAATTATCAAAGGATGGTGATAAATCCTAATATAAAAGGAATGGGGGGCTAAATTACTGTCTTTTACCGGTAGCTTCAAATATAGACCATGCACTTAAGTAGATATGAGGACATTTTGGATGTTTTTAAAATTAATTGATTCAATGTCATTTCACTCAGAGCAGCAGAGAAGCTAAGAAAAAGAGTTTGCTAGGAAGCAAATAAAATAGAACCATATTTTTTTTTAAAGTATTTTATTTCTCTGAGAAGTTGTTCATCATCTGGCTTGTCAGCTGACATTTGCGGTGGACACTCTGATCCTTTTCCCTTACAGAGAGCCAGAGCAAGCCTGGTTTGACTAGTACAAAATGTTGCATCGTTTTGCTGCATCCGGCTACAAAGCAGAGCAGAAAGAGCACATTGCTGCAGAGGCAGCTTAGCTGGAGGTGGCGCCCAGAAGCCTGAAACCTTTTCTCTAAAGGGCAAGTGCCCGAGCTGCGTGTTTCAGGGCCTTATTGCGGGTGATATTGGACACCCTGGGTGGGCAGCAGTGCCCAGTGCTGAGTGGCCTGTGTGACCCCAGCTGGACGCGCCGCCGGAGCTGCGCGCTCTCTGGGACCGCCTGCCGAGGGCTGCGGCTGCCATTCTCCTCCCAAAGCTTTCTCTGATCTTCCTTTTTGCTTATCTTAAAAGGAAAATCGAGTCGGCCACCTCCTTGCGGGGTAGTTAGCTTTGGGGAGGATCATCTAGTCCAGCTGCACTGCTCAAGCAGGGTCACGTAGAGCAGGCTGCTTGGGACCCTGCCCAGTCTCAATACCCACGAGCACAGAGACTTCCCAAGCTCCTTCAGCTCCTTTCTCTCTACTGTATTGAGATGAAGAGGAAAGATATTGGTCCATCTGGCCTCAGAGAAGGCTGGATCTTAAAGAATACTTGTTTTATTCTGAGGAAAAGTGCCATTGTTTATAGGTCCGCTGAGACAACAAACTAATACATCAGATGTACTTCTGTCAGTAGGACATATATTACAAGAGAAATAGGAAATAAATTTGAATAGAAACAGAACCAGTGAACTGAGTTTAATTAGATGGAAAGACAGAAATGGATCTGTGTCTGAAGCTGATTTCAAAAGGTCAAATTCAGAGAAGGTAGAGGACATTACTCTCGAAGTCTGCTGAAGAGCTCGAGAACTTGGACATAAGGGAAGCATGACATTTCTTTAAATCAGAAGCAAGGAAAACCTGACCTGGGTGAACGATGGCCTCAAAAGGAGCATGGGGCACAAGCAGGGAAAGAAAAATGATGAACCAAGAATATAACCTCTTGGAAGGCAAGTCCTGTAGAGAGAATGTGATAAAAAAAGAAACACTGGTTAAGATCCTAAGCAAATGTGTGTTAATGTTGGGTCTTCAGTAAGACTGATCATTATTGACCGCTGTGACAAACTCAGCATGACAAATCACAGTAAGGTCAAGGAAGTGGGCAAAGGCCCAGGCTAAAGTACCTTTATGTCTGAAAAGTGTGATAGGGTCATACAGAAGAGACCCATGAACCGTTCAGCTGAAATTGGGGAAGAACTGCCTTAGGATAATGCAGAAAAGATTTTTGGCAACTGTAGCTGCTTTGCGGTATTACTGTCTGATGGGTGAATAGCAACCCTTGTAACGTGCTTAGAAATTGTGCTGGAGAAGTGTCTGTCGTGGAGGCAAGAGGAGTGTGGAGGCTTCGCAGTCCGCCTGCAGGAGTGAGCACCAGTTTGGAGTCAGGGAGATTGGTTTGCTTGATTTTAAAGAGTTATGGATGCAGACATAAAAGGAACAGGGGATAAAAGAAGATAAAGTTGCCAAAGGCTGAGCATGCCAGACTAATGTGATATCTTTCCTCAGCAAGATAATTAAGTATAGTGAATGCACTAGCTCTTGGGCATCTGAGTTCTAGCAAGATGTTTACAATGCCGTGTTCTCGCTCCAGGGGAAGCAATGCCAGTAGTGTCCAAGGAAGGAGCAGTGCCCTGTCCTACCGAAGAGCAGGGTCACTCAGAGGGGGCGCGTGAAGCCAGTCCCTTCAGCTTGACGCCAGCCCCAAGAGCAGCCCGAGCGGCTCGCGAGCTTCCCCTCTCCCGCACTGCTTGCGCTTCCCGGTGATCCTTGCTGGTTTTATCCACAGAAACGCTGGAAGGGTCAGGATAGCGACTGCAGACTGATCCCTCTACTGAAAGTGCAGGAACCCACTGAGCTGCTTTATCACTTGGCTTTAGACGTGGCTATTAATAGGCCTTCCGGTGATTCCTGTGCCGGGGCGCCTCTGTTACCGAGTAAGCACTCAAATACATTTTGAAAGCAGGGCTATTAATCTCTAATCTTCCTTAAAGGGATATGTAACAGCTGGTATGCTGATAACAATGGAAAGATAAAAATAAACCAGGCTTCATTTTCCCCCAAAATAAATAAATAAACTAAAGCTGACATGGGACATGCTGACTGACTTTCTGGCGTGGTTATGTTTACCAAGGAAGTTTTTCCTTCCCATGTACACAGATTAGAGGGAGCTGCTTGCCCAATCTGGTATATGTTGTCAGAAGTGCCAGCATGTGTTGTTCAGGGGCTGCTAGCCTGCTTCCAGGTGTGTGTAATCAACACCATAATCCCAACTCGTAGAATTTTTCCTTTCCTATACTGCTGATAGCATCCATGAGACAGGAGCTTATCAGGAAGATTTGGATAAGTGCTCTCTACTCTCTAAGGAGCAGGATGGGCAGGAGGACATTAGTTATTGCAGTAACTTCTAAACTTTAATACCTTTTAAAATAATTTTTGGAGGATGGAGTATGGAAGGCTCGATACAATTCAGCTTATTATCATCAGAGTGATTGTTTCGACCTTTTCGAAGTCTCCTTGTCAATGGTGTATTGTCAGATTCAGAGAATTCATCAAGAGTACTGAGGCATTTGGTTTTCTTCCTTCCAGCTCCAGGAGTTTTGATCATTTCAGCACTTGTTTGCCTATTTATTTAACGTGAATTTCTCCTATGGATGATTTCAGAGAGGGAAAAATTTAACCCTGGGGAATCTAACCAAAGTGTAAGCTGTAGGTAAAAATCACTTTGCTTCTTCCTTCTATCTACATGAAAGTTATATTTAAGTGAACATTACTGTGTTTAGAGGCCTCCTCAGTTTTGGATGGTTGACACTGCCAATACCGACTTTAAAAAGTCGTAAGGCTTAGAAAGATAACGACAGTGTCACAAAACATAAGAAGAAAGCAGAAAAATCTTGGATGGGATTGTTTTGAAAACAGTTTGGGTCATGGCCACTGTGTTGGTGGCTTTGAAGCAAATATTAAGGACTTTGGTGGGGGGGGAAGTACCCTGTTTATTTTAACTTTTTGTCTAAATTTTTACAGCATGTAGAAGTTGTTACTCTATAAGCAAGAACTACAAATATGTAAGAGCTAATGAAAATTTATTTTCCTGGCCGAGATAGTTCCTATGTTCATTTTTGTAGAAGGGCTTGGTGTGATGCGATTCGAGGCTCCAGAATACAACAGTTCTGTGGAAGGCCTCAGTCTGTGATTTTGTCTGCTTATAGTGGTATATTCTACATGCTCTACTATAGTCTTTTAAGTTGCAGATATAGTGAGATTATGGCAAGGGTGGTGTGACATTAAGTCCATGGGTACCTGGTTCAAGAGTCCACAGATGTTCAATAAAGTAAAACTGCTGAATTCATTAAGAATGGAGGAAGAGTTTTTCTGCATCAACGGGACTGAGGGCGGCAGGAAGGAGCGTGGTGAACGTGCTAATAGCACTAAGCAGCCCCTAATGTGGCGGAAGGCGCAGAGCGCTGCGCCGCCAGCCCACTGACATCTCTGTGGTGTGTTCCTCCTTTCCGTGCTCGCTGTAATTGGCTTTCCTTCATGCTTCATTTGCCTTAAAGAGCTGGATGTTTTTGGAAGAGGAGGCCAAGTGAGGCCTGTTCTTAACTGTAGCACAGAGTGGAGGGTCCCGGGCATGGCAGCTCGATCCTGCCCGTGGCACAGGCGGCGATCCCGGCGCGCTTGGCTCCGCACGCAGGCCGCCGCTCCGGGGCCGGCGTGGCGCGGAGGAGGGACACGGCTGTGCTTCCTGCACGCTCACTTCTTCACTACCCGGCCGAAAGCTCGAGCTTGCCTGTTTCTGTATGTTACGTATTCTCCATCTCTGCTTAATCGGATACCTCCTCATTGAAAAGCAGCTGCCACAACTGAGGGCCCTGTTCCGCGGCCCTGCCGCCTCTGGGAAGGGCTGGCATGAGGCGGGAAGCTCCACGCGAGCTCCTGTTGGAGCCGATGGAGCAGGGAAAGGAGGTTCCCGCCTTGCTCCCTGGGCCTCCCGAGCATTTGAGGTGCTCGGAGGCTCTCCACAGCCTCTGGAGAGCTCAGACATCATTCCCGAGATGTGGAGTTATTCTTTCCCGACAGCCATCAGCCAGTCTCACCTTCAGACCATTTCAACCTTGTGCTTGATACACCAGGTGAATCAGGCTAAGGAAAGAAAGTTGTCTGTTAAAATACAGATAAATTGTTATTAGGCTGTGGCGTATCGGGGGGAAATCAGTGAGAGATCTTCTGTGGTCTGTGAATAGCTTGCTGGGTTCAGTTATTTTATCTATCAATGACATTTATGCTTTAAAAGTCAGACCAGAGAAAAAGGAAAAAACTCATTTTAAAGGACAAAAATCAGTGACAGATGCAGACCACTGAATTGAAAATCATGCTTTTGCAAGCAGTTGTTCCTCCTGTTAGTCTACTTGCTGAGAAGGTTTTATTAGTTGCTGGAACACCTTTGTTTTCATTAAAAAGACAGGAATTTTGCTAGTAAAGTGTATGAAGAGAAAATCCAGTTATGTTGGCTTTGAAAACACATGGAAGAGGCGGGGTGTTGAATTTTAAACCTTCAGGAGAAGTGATGCTGCTATTATAAACGATGCTTTAATCTTATCAGAAGATCATTTATCAGAAGGTTTACAATATAAATTGCAAACTGCGGAGGATTTGCTAATAATATAAGGGCTTCCGTTTATGTACTGACTTTCTCACACTAAAATTGAACAGTAGTAGCTAAGCAGTGTTTCTGGCATATAGACACCAAACAGCTGCGTGGAGAGTTAGTTTGCAGGCGAGCAGCTGTCTGCTCAAGCATCAGCATGGAAAGTCAGGAAGAGTTCACTTGTCTGGGATTTGGAAAATGCAAGTTAATGCAAGTGAGGAGCGCGTTACCATTGGAGAGTAGGTAGGGCAGTGTGCCTTCATGGCTATTAATGCACTGAGTTACAATTTTCTGGGCTATTAACATAGCTAATACCTTCCAAATCCTTGTTTAGAGAACCCAGTATGTGATTTTACAGGAAACTAATCTTTTGCCTGCAAAAATAAGCTTAGCTGTGAAAAAGGTACTGTTTTCATGCCGTTTCCCATGCGATTACACTGGTAAGTGTCCCTGTGTGTCTTTTGTAAGAGTCAGCCTCGCTGTGTCCACTTGCATGGGTCCCGGATTTGCCGACACTTTCACTTCAGGTTTGCATCAAGGACACCCTCGGTTTAGGGGTGTCTGGCAGCGGTGTCTGGGAGCCGCCGTTGGCAATGGGGTGCAGGAAACAGGCATGAATAATGTCAATTTTTCTAATTTTTCAGTGTATTTTTATTCCTCTAAAATCACTAGTATCTGCTCAGACTATCAAATATGTTTAAAGCTTGGAGGAGAAATGCTTTTTGTCTCTGTGATGTCTCTGCTGTCTGACTGGCAGGATTAAACTCCCAGCCAGACTCAGAGCTATTATTTTCACATCTGTCTGTGCTTAACTGCTTTTGTGCAGAGCTCCCACGCAAATGGAAGACATGGTTACCTTTCTGACCGAAAGGAGTATTGCAATGGTACCAAAAAGGAGTAAATGCAGCAGCAACCCCTCTCTTCAGGTCAAATTTGAATTATGAAGAAAGTAGCCATCGGAGTGTGCAAGTGAGAAATGGCTTTGCTGGGAACAAAACTTAATTTGGGGTTTCAAAAAGATGGTTTTATATCTTTTTTCATATATATGTTTATAAAGTAAAAAGATAAACCAAGGACTTTACAATTACTGATGGATTAAGTCGTGAAAGTTGAAACTTGGGGTATTTAGGAGGTTTGCACACCTTCTAGAAAACGTGACCACCTTTTCTGTCTTTCTGTTTGGCCACAGTCTGGTCTGAGTATGTTTCCTTCCTACCCTTCACTGAGCAAGAACAATATTGTGTCCTTTCTTTAGGAAAAAATCGGCATTTAGACCTGTGCTATGTAGTGAAAAATGAGAGGAAAGGTAGGCCTGTTTTGTGGGGAACTATTGTAGTAGTTACACTGCCTTCCAACTCTTTCTTCATCTTTCTGCACTTTTTCTGCCTTTAAAAAGACAAGGTCTATGGAGTGGCAGCTTTGCTGTACTTCTCTGTGTCACGGGAGAAATATTTGCGGATTTGAGAAACCCATCAAGTTTGAGCATTTAAGAAACTTGGTCCTTCCTAATGATGAAGCAAGCGGGTATGAGTTCTTCATAACTCAAAAAAAAAAACCAAAAAAAAAAAAACCCTATAGTTGATTATTTGAGACAAAAACAGATATGTTCATATTTTCTGAGTAACTTATTTACTGAATATACTTCAAAAATATTCTGAAAGGAATTGGACAGCCCTAAGTATAATTTTCCTCCCATTCTTAATTATCAGTGGCTTCTCTGTCCATCTGCCTCTTAACAGTGATTTCCACTTGTCCTTAATTATCCATTACTTCACGTGTCAGTGTCTTGTTTAATCAGGCTGTGATGCAGAGTGGTCTTTGGCCATTTGTGTCACTGAACCAATGATCTGACCACATTCCTAATTTATTGTAACACAAATAATGCACATCTCTAGACTGGAGAAATGACCTACGTGTGGTGATCTGGATAGGGTTTTGTTGCAGGATATGTTTGTAGCAATTTGATTCTCTTTAAAAATCCCTGGGAGCATCCCTGTTGGCCTTAGTGGAGTTGATGTAGTTGCTGAAGAGTGGCCTTGGCACCCGAGCACATGGAAAAATAGTTATTGCCCTGAGTTTTCCTTTTACTTTTTGTGACAAGAGACTTTTCCCCCCCTCTTCTCTCCTAAAACTAGGATCTAGTACAAACTTTATTTTGTTTAACTTATAAAATTGCAGTTACCAGAAGCCACGTGTCCTATGATAATATTTTTTTTTTCTTTAAAAAGGGGAGGATGGGACAAACAGGGCTAATCTTGACATTGGATGCAGTGCTGTTTCTCATTAAATCACATTGTAATGGTCAAAGTCATACCTGAATTATTTGCAGTGTATTATTGCATGTCTTGACAGGAAGGAAGAGAATATATCATCTTTATCAGGGCCTGCAAAAATACTGTTCAGAGTCCTGCTTGTTCGTCATGCCAAGAAGGAAAGATGAGTTGGGAAATAACACTTTAAACCAGTAAGGCATAGAAAATAGGACTGTGGCTTTGGAAACTTTTCCACCTTAATGAGACTTCTACCAAGTGAATCATTTTATAGATCAGCTGCACATGGTAATTCGTTTAAATCAAAATGATGTTGAGCTTCCAGAAGTGAAAGAATTTGTCCTGAATGTCAGCTGTAGTGTATTCACTGGCAGGATCCTGAAATAGGTGAAACAAATATCTTGTAAAATCTAGAGGGAAATAAAACAATAGAGAAAATGCTTGTCTGCAGGCAAGGATGTTTTGTTTCAGGATTCTTACAGTACACCCCCATAAACCTTTATTTTTATTTGGAAGTGTTACTGTAAGGAACAGTGTACAATATAGAATAAAGGAGGAAGAGATAACTTGCCTTTAAGTACAGTTTTTTTTGAATAATAGCAAAAGGAGAAGGAAGTACGGAGGGAAATAGCCTATTAAAAGCACATTAAAAAACTTTTAATTTATTCACACATAAGTAGAAATGAGGGTGAGATTCCTCTACTTTGTTTTTATTCAGAAATATGAGCCTGGTCCATATCATAACATGCATCCTTTTACAGTAAAGGCAGGGAGTATAAGGGAGTAGGGCAAAACTTGAATTTCCTTACATAGAGACATGAAAATTGAAGGGGTTTGGGGAAGATGCTCCTTACTGCCCTGAGCTGCAGCGAGGCCTGGGGCTCTGCTGACCGTGGTGCAGTCGGTTGGTGCTGGAGTTTCATGCACAGCTTTTACAGTGCAACTCGGTCTTTGCTCAAAGCGCTTTTCCCTTCATGCTTTGAACCTGAATTTTCTGAGCAGATCATGGGGACTCGCTGCCTTGCTGTAGAACTGTCCGCCAAAACCCACCCACTGTTTTCTGGAGCTCTGGAAGGGCTCTTGGAAGGGCTCTCTGGAGGGCCTCTTGGAAGGGCTCGGTAGTTTGGGGAGGGACAAGGAGGGAGCTTTGTGTTCGCAGAGATCTGTGCCTCTTGGCTGCCTTTCAGGCCCAGCGGAGTGGATGAAGGGGCCACGTGAGCTACCTGTGTGCCCTCCGGGGACGCCGCCAAAATTGGATGTCACAGAAACAGTGCACAGCGTTTGCCGTGCCCGCTCGGCGGTGAACGTTGCCTTTTAAAGCGTCCCTGAAAGCATTAAACTGCACGTCTGGTTCTGACGCCGCTAAGGAAGGCAGCAGTGGGTATTCTGCAGTTGTATTTCACTCTGACCACAGCTTGAACAGCTCCATCACTGCTAACTTGCTAGAATCTTTTATGACTGAAAAAGTTGAGAGCTTTGACTCGAAGGGAAAGAGCTTTGAAAATAAAAAGTACTTAGTGCTTCAGGGGCTCGTTCCCTTTAGGAATGCAGCAGATCCCTGGTGCCATGTCCAGACATGGAAGTGCACTTCCATGTGAGACAAAGCTACACTTTTATACTCATAATTTTATGATCATATGACATAGATGTTCATGCCGCCACTCCTGCCACTGTCAGGTGCTCACTGTTTTCCTCAGTGGTGTGAAGATGTGGGCGGTATTTGCCTGCGAGGCACCACGCGCACCCCGGGTCGATGCGGGGGGTAAGTAACGGTGACTGTAGCACAGCCTGCCATTTAAGCACAAGCATGTGCAAGATGGTGCAGCTGATGTGTGCTTGTAGATTGTGGAGACACACACTGGCTTCAATAAATGACAGTAAAATTGATGAAATAAACTATTCCATGTGCAAAGTTTCAAAGCACCTTTTTCACACAATTTGACTTTTTTGGGTTATTTGTGCATGCTAAATGTTTATGCTGCTTTTCTAAATAAAGAAACCTGAAAGCATAAATGTGAAGACCAGGTAGAGGTCCAGGCTGCCATGAGTGCACCGCTAACGAAAGGCTTCGCCTCATGCGGTGCTTGCTGCAAGACTGTCCCAGGCATGGGAAGGAAACAACAACTTGGGTACTGCAGCTGATGCCCTCCGCAAACCTGCAGTGCAGAAATGTGTTTTGAAGTGTAGCTGATTCTAAAAGATCTTGATGTGGTTTACTTATGTCCAAGCTTTAAAGCAAACAAAAAAGAACTTTCAATTTATTTTTCAGCACTGCTTAATTTTAATATTAAAAATACCTGAGAGTCTGTAAATATGTGTAGCTGCATCTGAATTTCTGCTGGTGGTGATTTTTAAGTGTTTTTTTTTCCTCCTCCTTTTTATTGTTTTCAGTTGTCTACATTCAGGTTTTTAAAAGCTGGTGAATGTGTTCTGAAATCCTTAGGTTAAGCAATCATGGCTTCATATAGGTAGGGTACAGCAATCTTCTGATACAAGTTTATAACAGTTTGCACAATTGTTTATAATAGTTTTTAGATCTGAAATGAATTCCTGACGCTAACACTTTAAACAAACAGCATAAGTTAAAAAGCCGTTTATCTTCAAAATATCTGAGTGCTTACATTAATCTGGGAAATTGCACTAAGATATTTAGCTTATACGAATGCTTTTTGAGCCTTCACCTGCGGTGTCAGACATTGTGCTGTGCGTTGGCGAGCTGCGTGTCCTTGCAGGACAGCGATTAACTCCCGGGTTTGAAGTACAGGACACGGACGCAGTTTTACATGCGTGAGTTGCTCGTTTGTTTGCAGCGCAGAATTAATGCGGAGCTAAGTGTGCGTTTGACCCTGAGCTGAGTTGAAAGAGCAACCTCTGCTCTTGCTACAAAATGGTCTTTGAGGGTCAAACCTGCAGCATGAAGAGCTGCCTGGAAGCAGCTTATGGTGGTTAGCAAAGCTGAGAGGGTCAAGCCTTTGAATGAGCTGAAATGTGTAAGGAAATCTCTCTAATTCTTTTCCAAAGTTCAGGTGCAATTGGTGGCTGCCGTTACTCATTCCTCACCTGCGGTCATAAACTTCCCTTGGTTCCAGCTCGGGTTGGGTAAGAGCTGAAGTAATGGCAGTGTCAAAACCTGGAGTGTAACTACAGGGGAGGGAGCCAGTGGCGACAGAACATTATGGCTGGCCTCTTAAATCAGATAAAATTGTTGTGCAAATGTCCTTTGCAATATTAATGATTTAAGAAGCAAGCAGTAGCTAAATGCCTGGGGAGTGCTAGGACCCTTAAATGTCATTTTAGGTTGCGCTGTGTCTTGTTTATGTTTCCCCTGGACTGTCAGGAGTCTGATCTGCGTGTGCTGGCTCGTCTCACGGCCTGCCGAGCGGGCAGGCGCTCCGGTGAACTCGCGCGGCTTCGCTCTCCTGAACCGGAGGAGAGCGAGGCGTAATGGAGTTGATGGCTTTTGCCTTCCGAGGGAGAGTTTCGGCTGCTTCGCGCTGGAGCCCTTCAGACGAGACAGTCAAACGCCGCTTCCGATTAGCGGCGCGCTCACTCACTACCTGCCCGGGCGCGTGGCGCGGGCATAGCCCGCCTTCCCGCTCTGTTCCAGTCCTCGTGCGCAGCGAAAACCCTCTGCGTTGGGGGCTCCTGAAAGCAGAGGACTCGCAAAACCTTACGGACTTTAAATACTCTTATTCAAGGCTTCTAGCACAGCACTGTGTATACACACGCTGTTGTCAAAGCTCAGGTTTTTTCTCTGATTGCTTGAAATGTATTCTGCAGGGGGCTGTCTGCTGGCTTCAAAGGAGAATCAACACTTGCCTCAACAGAGACCAGGACAGAGCTCACAAGCCTGTGTATAGCATTTGTAGCTGTCAGACAGCATGTGCTTATCTCTCTTCTATTTCAAGTCAGCATTGTGCTTGCATCTTTCTCCGTCCAAAATCTAAATGCTTACAAACAAATACAAATATAATCTGAACTGCAAAAGAACACCTTAAGTACCAATGAATTGTAGCTGAAAACGAAACCTAACACTGAAAATCTGGAGCTCTGCAGGGGCGTCATACAGCCTTTGAAATGGCGTGTGCTGAGCAAGCCTGGGCACTCGGCCTCTTTCCTTGAGAAACAAGTTCATGTTGTGCTGAGAAGATGGTCCTTGTTTTCTATGTGTGCTTTGGCTCAAGCGTCTTGCTACAGGGTCTGGGGTTGGAAGTGGCCTGGGACACGAGCAAAGCTGGGAGCAGAAGTGGGCACAGGGCCTGGAGAGGGAGCTGGAGGCTGTGGAGGAGCAGGGCTGAGCGCAGGGCTGCAGATGGTGTGCAGGCAGCGGTGTGGGTCAGGACTGGGCTGGGAGACACACACCCACCAGCTGAAACAGTGAACCTTAACGCAGGCGGGCGCAGGAAGCGCAGCTGCTTGGCCTGCTGTTCCTGGGCCCCGTTAGCAGCTAATTTGTGCTCTGCGGGCCACCTCAGCGCCCCAGAGCTGCTCTTCCTCAAAGGTGTCTGCAGAGATCACTGCAGCAACCAGAGCTTTCACCCAGGCTTGTGCTCGTCACCACGGTTCAGGCATCACCCTCCAATTTCTAGACTGATTCATCACCGATGAAGAACAGCTTCACTTTTTCCTACTGCAAGCCTTGGTCCCAAGGTGAGAGGATGAGAACCGATGAGACAGCTTCAGAGGTGTTTCTTGGTGCTCTGATAGATCTGCCCTCTGTATCCTCTGGAGAGGTGGTCTCAATGGCTTTTTATTGCTATTTCTGTCTGAGTCTGTTCTGAGGTTCCCCCTAAGCCTCTAACTCGAACCATTTGATGTGGAAAGTCTTGCAGCAGAGAGACTCTCTGCCTCCTTCCTTCCTTCCCTCCAGCCCTCCCTCCCAGTTGTGTCTGGGAAGATCCACTGTAGGGCATATTCCCTCCTGGGCTAAGGGGACTAGAAAATAGAACTGCCTTTATGAGTTTTCCTATTTTAAGGAGCATATTTTGCTTATTTCTTCCTTCCATTGGTTTTCCACACTACAATTGCACATTCCTGGAGTATAGCTCACGCGTGGGCCGAGGGGAAGGGCATGTATGTGATGGACTGAAACACGGTGCCATGTTAAGCAAGGAAGCTGACAAGGTCATCTGTGTCTGGAACCAAGCACCATAAGTCCAGTTTATTTCCTAGCCTAAGTACCACGTACTTCCTTCATGTTTTCCCTGTCGAGACTCGTGGTTCCCCTCTTGCCCTAGATTGCCCCCAGCTGCGAGGTTGCTTTGGGCTTGTCTTTACTCTGAGCCCTCTCATTGGCGAGAGAATGATCTGGAAGCGAGTCTTAGGCAGGGCTTATGAATAGAGGTTAGCCTGACCTTTCCTGCGCTGGAGAGCTATCCTTGCTCCACTGTACGGTGAGCGCAGTAATTGAATGGATCGCACGGTGAATAATAGGAAATGAATCACGCTTGTTTAATTTTTTTAACTCTCCGCCAGCCAAAGAAGAAATTAATCTGGCAGAAGAATTTGCACGTATAGCTTTTTTTTGCATATATAGCCTTTTTTCCTTCTGTTTTTGTCCTGATTATCTTGACAGGACATAACAATACTAAAGCTGAAGGAAGGTTTGGGGGGTTGTGGTGTGCATGCGGCATGCAAGGGAGCCGCGGTCCTGCAGGATGCAGCGCGTCAGGCGTGCGCGCATTCGTGCGTGCCGCTGCACCCGGACGTGTCACTCCGGACGTGTCACTCTAACCATCTCCCTGTTCTTGAAATGATATTGTCCCTTCCGAAGGTAAGGCGAAGCAATTCAGCACTGCAGATAGTACAAAACTGGTGTTTCTCTTGGGTCTGACCTGATTTTAGAGGAAGAGACAGAGAGAAAGGGAGATTGATTTAGTCTCTGTGTGTCTGCCATATGCTGTGGGATGGGAATATTAGTCTGCATCTCTGAGATGGCAGAGGCTGGAAGATGCAGAGCAGAATTGGTGAAATGAGAGGGTAGCAAGGGATGGAGGTTGTGAAACCATTTATCTAGGAAACCTATGCAACATGTTGTGCTGAATGGCTAATACAGCTTTGTGTTTACTGAATCCTTCAGGACAGTCATTATTTTTATGACCATGGCCTTAGAGTGAATGTTCCCACAACTACTGAGAAGTTGTGATATGCTTGGAGGACTCTGCAGCCAGCAGTAAGAACTGCTGGTGTGTGGTATGTGCTGTTACTCTAAATTTTCAAACCTCTGCCTATGTTCTTGACTGCGCAGGTCTTAATAAAACTGGTAGAAGCTCGAGAGCTGTGTGTTTGCAAGCAGTACGAACTCTTCAGAACTGAAGCAGTGGGCAGCAAAAGGAGTTCGCAGTGACTGTGGTGAGTTACAGAGGCAGCAAGCTTAAAAGCCTGTCAGGAAGGAGGAATTGTCAAACAGGGCTTCTGCTGGATGCCGTGGTGACAAGGTTGGCACAAATGCTTCAGTCCAAATCATTAGCTAGTCATAACGTACCTGGTCTGTACAAGGCTTTCCATATTAAGAATACTTTTAAGAAGAAACAGATTAAAAAGGGAACTGATAAGTTACTTAGGCTCTTTAATCACTGTGATTATTCTTGACCTTAAACAAAGTTGCATCGCTTCTGAGCTCTGAGTGCCAACACGGACATTTGTTCTTCAATAATAAAATGTACAAATGGAGCATGGAGCAAGATGCAGTAACAACCTCCCTGGAGCAGGTTTGCCAACCATTTCCTATTCGCTTCTGCAGGAAGCATCTTGGTAATTTGTTGAGGCCATTGTGAACTGCAGGTGCTGGCACTGCAACCCCAGAAGCAGAGCAGCGTGGTGGCCGCCATGTGATTTATTTATAGCTAGGCTGATCGCCTTACTTATAGGGGAAAGGTTTCCTTCCTGCAGCTTGTCCACTTGGGAAAGTGTTAAGGAACAACCCGCGGAGCCTAAGGCAGGTCAAGTAAAGAAGCAGACAATAAATGGGCTTTCCCAGCAGTCCAGTTTGCCCTTTAGTTTTTCTAATGCCAGCTAAATTAGGAAAGATAATGCAAGAATTGTGCCACCTGCCTGAGAGTTGCTAAATGTCCTTAGGTGTGTTTGTTATTGTTTTTTTGACCTTAGCAGACATATCATTTTAATACTGTGTGATATAGTTCTCCAAATGTGGACTTTATTTTTCGTATTGCTGTGTGGTTTTAGAAGTTACTACATAAAAATTACAAGAAGCAGGGCTCTTGGAGAATCATTTCACCCAGTGGCTTTATGCCAGCTCTGATGAGTTAAATATCAATTGATACTGTGTTGTCTTTACATAAACTTTACTAAGACTTAAAATTGGATACGCTTTTAAGTGCATCATTATTGAGTTTACACTTCAGTGAGGGTGGCCATAAATCCCCATATGCGATGGCTTTGCCCTGCCAAGAACGGTGAGCTCGGGCATCTCCGCGTGCTGCTGCGTTCAGGAAGGGAAACTGTCACCATTTGTGTCAGCCAAAATCTGGCTTGTTATGCATTAGGCATGACAGGAGCTGTTTGTTTATCTGAAATTTGTGTTGAGATGCCTTGTTCCCAGACACACAGAACTGTTATTAGACTTTGAGAGGAATAAATGGTCTCTGCCTGAAGCACCCTGAAGTAGCAAGTGTGTGCAGATATATTTGTTCTGTGCATGTGTACCTGAAAACGTGCTCATATTCCCTTTTCGTGTGCACTTGCCTTTAGTGTAATTATGCGTTTGTCAGGGGCTTTGTGGCAGCAGTGGGCTTTTTTGTAAGCAAGGCTCTCACCATGTCTTAAGCCTGATGAGAGGAAAGTGCGGATGAGGCTCCTGCAAAAGCAGCAGAAGACAGTCAGGGCGAGTAAGTTGCAAGTTGGGGAGAAGACTGACTGTTTGGGTCACTCTTGTTAAGGCTTGTCTGAAGTAAATTGTGTCCCATCAGATCATACCAGTTTGCTTCAACTCATTTTTCTGGAGCATATATTGGCTTTTATGATAAGGTTTCTTGCAGTTCAGTAGGCAGTGGTGGAACAGAGAGTGAGGCAAGCGGGGAGGAAGGGGTGGCCCATCCCGTGGGAGTGGGAGGCCCAGGCTCAAGCCCCCACTGTGTTAGATTCCCCAACTTCCCATTAATATTAGTGCTTATTGTGTGCTCTAGGCAGAGACAGACTTACAGTGGCATTTAGCCTTCTCATTATGTTCCAGTCCGTGCTTGGCCTGTGCTCAGATGTCTCCGTGTGCTTTAGAAAAGGAAGAGGTAGGATGACCTTTATTGCACGTCTTCTACCTTAAAGGATGGCGGTGCACCTCAAAGTATTTATATGTGGAACATGAAGAAAGAAAATGCCGAGATACTAAGCTAGCCCCATAATTATTGCTGATCTGTAGCTTATGAAAGAAGCAGAGCTGAAATTGGGATTTCAGAACTCAGTTAAAGACTTTGACACCTCACTCTGCCTGGTGAGCGACTGCCAAATAAATACACAATTGAATCTTTTTTTTTCTCTAGATGACAAGATCTGAAATGAAATAATCATATTTCACTCCTAACTGACTTTTAGTGCTACTTCAGAAGGGAAGGATTAATTTTAAATGCTTTCCTGGATATTCATTTCCTTTTAAACTGGAAATTGCTATAATCAAAATGAAAACTCTTGACAGTGAATTTAAATGTTCGTCTTCTGTTTCTCATCATAACTTTGTTTAATAGACATCTACAGTTTACTGGAGAAAAGCCATTTTAATGCCTCACAGGAAATGAATGCAATTTCTGTATTTAAATCCCCGGCTCCGTGCTGAATGAAGGCAAGCGTGTGTACTGCTCTCCTCTGAAATAGTGCTCCGGGATTTGTTTCTGCAAATTTATGCATGGAATTATGGGACTTATGATACATGGCCTGAACAATCTGAGCAGACTATAAAGAAGATTTAGTCCAATTATTTGATTTAGACTTTTTTTTTTGAAAGTGCAAGTATGAAATCATCTGTTTGATAAAGTCTTTGCCCAGGCGATTTGACTGCAGCCTGCTCAGCTTGTCTTCGGTAGCTATCCAAGAAGTGAAAGGTTATTTCTGATTTGTTAGGGTACCTAAGAACATCACAGCCATTCTTGATAGCAAGATACATGGCTGTAGACACACACATACTGATAAAACCTGTCTGGGAGAGCTTAGAAGAATATCTCATGTGGTGGTACACATTTACACTTGCTTTCTTTTTGTCATCCTTAGTAAGTTCTTCAGAGATAAGCTTTTTGTAGGATAGAACTCTCCTAAGGGCCTGATTTGCACTGTTTTCTAGCTGAATTGTTGTTTGTAAGTACGAGTAGTCTGGAGTAGGTCTTGTAAGCTGAAAAGCGGTTAAAAATCTAAGCTCCCTTTTAAGTTGAACCCCCCATGAACTCTCTATCTGAGGCTCCAGCAAAATGACAGACAGTTGTGTTATGATAATTGGCCATTTTTTCTATTTAAATAACTCTTTCACATTTTAAACCTCTTCCAAGGTCATTTACTTCTGATAGTGGCATATAACATCTCCTTTCAGTAAGCTTTTAATTTCCAAAGTGTAAATAGTCCCTATCTACCAGGCACTTCAGGCAGTGCAGCTTTACTTCAGCTGAATCTTGTCAGTGGTTTTCTGTCTTTTTTTTTCTTTGTTTGCTTTAATTAGTTGCTGTGCAAGGTTTTATTAGTCTTGTGTATTTGCTGTCAGCTTTCTGTTTACCATTTCCTGAAATGGTCTATCATGTGCAGTCTGAAATGCATGGACTGAACACGGGTAGCACCATTCCTACTGTCTGCCCTCACATGATTGATTATAACCATTGAATCATAGCTTTGATTTAATGTAAGTCTGAGCAGTGATTGTGGGTGATGGATCATGGTGGACATGATATTTCAGAACTAAAGTTCAAATTATATTTTAAAAGAATTTTCTCCTCTGAAGCATCACATTCGTAATCTTCCCGTAGAGTTTATGGCAGCAGATGATTACAGTGATTGATTCATCCAGGTTCCTATTAGTCTAGCTTTACTTTGCCAATATAGCTTTTTAATTAGTGGGGGTTTTTTTGGAAATTATCAGCAAGAATTGATTTTCTAAAAAGAAGCACTAGTAATATTTTTAAAAAGTCACTGGCTATAGATACAAATTCCTTCATGCAGGCAATAAGCAATGTAAGGGAACAGACTCCATGCAATCAGTTTTAATCTATGCAGAGATTAAAGATTCAGATATCTTGGATACTAAAGACTTGGTGATTGCTTGATTTGAACTTAATATAGCTAGTACCTGTAGAAATTGAAGTTGACTGTGCTCTTTTGCTTATCTTTGAGTGGTGCAGGGTTGCAAACCCATTGCTGGCTAAAATTTGGGCTGCTCTAAGAAAGGCTGGGAAGTGAATAGCAGGAAACACTGCCAGAAGGGGCATAGCCTATGGGGGATGTTCCTTTCAGATCTGAAATAAGAAACTTTCTGCAAATGATTTTTTATTTATTTTTAAAACATCTTCAAGTGCAGCACAGCATATTTCCCCAGCCATCAGTAAAACTGAAACTGTTTGTAAAATGTAGCATCATACAAAAAGGGAAATATATCTAAGTTTTAAATGGCACATGTGGAAATACGCTTGACAGGCAAAACAGAATAAGACAAAAACAAGATACTTTCCCCACCCTGTGTCTGATTGTCTTGCTCTCTTACAGAAGGGTGCAAATAAATCCCAGTTACATTTTTTTTCTCTTCTCTTTTTAATCCCTAGGAAGGAAGGTATTGACTGCGTCTCCGCCAAGCTGCTTACATGCATAAACTTTGAGTACCCTCTTCAATATTTAGAAAGGAAAACTCCTGTAACATGTCCTTCACATCTTTAATGATGTCAGATAGGTCTGGTGCTTCCAAGTCTGGCTCATGCACATCCACTGTTGCACTTTCCAGCCATGTGGAATCCAGGTACTTCACTATCCTGGAAGCATTTTTTCCTCACAATATCCATGTGAGGAAATGTTGTAGGTGCAAAAATATAGGCCCAGGTGCATCGTTAGTTATTATTAACTTTCTGTAAGTGTTATAAGTTAAGTACTGTTGCTTAAGGATCTTATTTGGGAGTAGTGCAGATAATGTTGCAGTGGTGACCAGGTATCTCTGAACCTGGTCTTGTTCACTCTCCCTGAAGCCTGAAGTGGGGCAGAGAACTGAATTCAAGAATTAGAAAGATCTAAGGTCTCCTGTGATTTACTCCTATGTGGTTTTTTACATAAAACTAAATGCTGTATTTTTGAAAAGCTTGATTTGACTTCTAGTAGTAATTAGTTAAAGTAATAGCTACAGATATCCTTATTTTACAGTTCTGCATAATGCTAAACTCAACAATTAGACTTTTTCAAATGGAGTGTGAATGTCTTTCCTCTTGTTTTCTGGTTCATGTCCTTTAGGAATTATGGTTTTTTGTTTTTCCTGGATATAATCATCACAAGCTCATTTACACTGCTAATAAAGATAGGGAATTTAGCTTTGTCATGCTACAGTTATTAGAACTGATTAAGAATGAATAGTTGTGGTGAGATAGAGCACGTTTCAGTAGAGTTTACCTCTCTGGGTTGCCAGAGAGGTGGTGGCTGGTGGCGAAGGCCCTCGGCGCTCTGGGTGCCCTGTGCCCGCGAGGGCACCCGGAGCTCTGCGGTTTTGGGCCTGCTGCTTCTAAAGCCTCCATCAAGTGTTGGGGCCTCCGGCTGTGGCTCAAACCATAGGTATGGGGTCGCGTTAGACACGGGGTTGGCGTTAGCTGCACGCGCCTGGAAGGGCCCGTCGCAGATCTGGGCTGCACGCGTGGATTTAATGAACCTGCCGGTAACTCAACTTTGAGGCTTCTGCTCTGACAGACGTGATTTCTGGCTGGTTCGACTGCTGTTAGCAGAGGCTACAAGAGAAACTGGTCAACCTAAGGGGCAGCTTGACCTGTTTGCTTGTAACTGTCATCTTAATTAGGGAGCTGATAATAGACATGCTGTTAATTAAAGTAGCAGCCTGTGACAGAGATTATCTGATGTGGACACAGGGTATGTGGAGAGCAGGAACATTCTTTCAGGAGAAAGAAGTAATATGTAATACCTGTCTAATACAAAAGGAGATTGGATCTTGTTTCAAGATCTCTACAGACTATTTTTTTCCCTCTTAACTTTCCAGTCCTATTATTATGTAGAAAAAAGTGCAACTGAAGGCTGCTTACATCTTTAAAGGCTCTAGCTGCAGTTTGTTCTCCTCTTTCCGCTGACAATGTCACGCTAAAATTGTCAACATAATTATAAATAGAAAAAAGGGAAAGTTCAAACCCTTGTCTTAAAAAATAATCTGCAAGATATTAACTTACCATTTAGTTTTCTTATTTGTGATTTTATGTGTGTATATAATCCTGTTTGGTTGGCTGAAGGGAATTGCAAATCAAAGTGACTATTTATTGCAGTGGGAATAAGGGATAGGTTCATAAAAAATAAAAGAAAAAAAAGAAAAAAGAAAGTAAAAAAGATATGAGGGATCAAAGGCAGTGTCAGATAAACATCACCAATTCGTCTGCTGTAGTGAATAATAAAATCTGAGGCAAAGAAGAGTTTGTGAGCAGCTATTCCACAAACTTATTTTCCTCACGATGTGCATAAAATGCAAATTCTGATCACTGTGCAAGCTGGTCATCTTGGTAGGGTGTCTGTAATTCTGCCTACGTAATTCAGTATTTGGGAGATTTTTTTCCAGTGCCAGTGTTGATACTTCTTTTACCTTTCTTTACCAGGGAGGCAGCTCCGTGCAGACATGCTTGGCTTTTTGTTCCCATCAGTTTTCAGGTTGATGTTGCCCTGTTCCCTTTGCAAGCAAAAACAAAGTTCATTAAATTCATAAATTCAGAGCGTTAAGGCCAGAACATTATTTATTTGGAGTCATTATGCAACAAGACCAGAGCGTATCGTGTTTTTATTATTTTTGGATTAAGTTTGTGTGCTCTTCCAGCTGTTGCAAATCTGTTATCAGAGCCTCTCCTTGAGACTTTAAACACTTAATTTGAACCCCCTGTATCCCAAGGGAAATTGCTGTAATAGTTGATTGTTTCTGCTAGGTTCGGAATGTGGAATTGTGTTTATTTGCTGTGTGGCTGGTTGGTTTCTGATCCTGACTTGGAGACTTGGCTCTGTGGCTGCTCAGCTCTGTTAGAAGAGCTGTCGGCGTCTTCTCCCTGTTGGAATGTGCACAAGACCCACCTGCCTTTTCGGTAGCCCAGGCAGGCTGCAGTTCCTCAGCGTGTCGCTGCGCCGTGTGCTGCCCGGCCCTGCACTCTGCCTGTCTCCCTGGAGCTGCTCCAGGCTGGAGCATGGGCTCCAAGGGGGAACACGGGGCAGGCGAGCGGCTGGAGCTGCTTGCTGTGCCCACGCACACGGTGACCCGCGCGCAGAGGACCCCGCTCCCGCCCCGCACCCGGAGCTGCTCAGCTGCCGCCCGTGTGCCATGGAAAGCGAGGAGACCTTTTCCTCTTCGGAGGTTTCAAGCATAATTCAAAAATAATTCTATACGTTTTCTACATGATGGCTTACTAAGAAAACCCTCTGTAGCAAGGTCTGTTCTTTTCCCAACTTTGCTTTGAGGAAGCAGGAGATAGGATGTATGAATGTAAGAAGACAGTGGCAGAGCATGAGTGTTGCACTTGGGTTATTTAAGTAGCCCCTATCCAAGTGCGAATCCCCAGATTTCCAGGGAGCACATGCTGGCTCTGTGGAAGCTGGACAAGAGCTTTTGCTGGTAGTTGCAAGAGAACTTGGTGCCATCAGGACTTCCTCAAGTTTCCTGCAATTAGAAGTCAGAGCAAGCATCTAGCTCCTAAAGAGGCTGCCACGTTTTACTGGTTATTGTGTATTTTCTTTTCTTTCTTTGAGAGCCAGCTTACAAATGTAAATGAAGTAATAGGCTTGAGGGTGCACTTCATTTGGAGTTGTTGTCCTCACTCCCTTTTCTTTGCTGGTTACTTAAAGAATTTGCCTCAGTATTCCCACGGCCCTCCCTAGTGTCCAGTTGTTCCATTTTCAGAGTCAACCTTGCTGCCTCTCTTCACATCTCTTTAGCCCATGGAGCCGTGCACCTCAATAAATCCACTGCAAATTTTGGATGATTCATTCTCTTCTAAGTAATTTTTTTTTTACCTGCTGTCTCTTCACATTGTCACCAGCTGACTGCAAAATTTGGGAGGTCTTTTTGTGGTTTTTTTTCTGATATGATTAGTCTCCATTAACTAGCCCTTATTCTCGTGTTACTCCCATGGTTTTTGTATGTTAATTGTAACCTGCTTGCTTGAGGAAAGCAATTTTGTTTCCATTTAGTAAGATTTTAGCTAGCAGTGGAATCTTATTCCTCCTTCCTATCCCTGTTGCTACAGAGGTTTTAAACAGATATTACATACATGTGGCATACTATACATACAGACAAAACATACATGAAACCAAAGAGCAAATAGGAGTTACCATATTGGAAGGGAATGTGATCAAGAGATTGACAGAAACTCAATCAGAAAAGACAAAAAAAAAGTCTTTCTGGAGGCCAAGTCTTCATGATAATGGATGAAAGGATGTATAGATTGACGGTCAACATTTGAGCTTTTGTAGCAGTAGACGCTTGCTGAATATGAAAGGGGGCTGTGTGGAGGTAGGAAAGGTCCTGCTGTCAAGGATTTCATGGGTGCCCTTTAACTCTGAGGCACCCAAATTCAGCTGGTGCTCTCGCAGATGCTCAAGTGCGCTTTGCTGGTCGCTCACTGCACTCTGAGCAGGAGAGCTGTGCTCCTGCAAACACTAACTGCTTGTTTCCAGCGGACACGAACGCTTCCTTTCCATGCAAAAAGCAGATAGTGTGCCAGAGCCTCGGAGCTGGTGGGATGTGCAGCCTCAAATACTGTCACCAGATACGCACAGCAGTGGTTCTGGGGACATGTCAAAAGAAATGAAGTGTGAAATGTATCTGCAACCTCTTGCCAGAAGGTTTGGAAATCAGAGCGTTTCCAGCAGCTCGCGCGCCTGTCTCACGCCCCGCGGTTTACAGCTATATTGTGTGGGCGACTGGGGAAGCCACGGTGGCTACATGTGGGCAAATGCATCCGAATAAATACTGAAGGTGTGAAGGGAGAAGCTGCAGATGGAACCTCCTAATATACTCAGTGACCGAGAGCAATCTCATGGTACCGTGAGGAAAGATTGTGTGGATGAGTGAATGGACTTGGAAGAAATATCTGAACTGGAACATGCCTCTGTCTCGCTAAAAAACGGAGAGGCTTGAGAGAACAAAATAACTATCTAAGCCTAAGAAAATCACTCAGTGTTATTTTGACTTCCAAAGATTTCCAGCTGCCTGATGAAAGGAAAGGTCCTTCAGAGGTAAATGTCATCAGAAGTCTTTCCCTCTCCCTCCCCCCATTCCAAAGTACTAATCCAATACATTCAAAGACCCAGAAGTGCTAGAGCATGTTCTATAGCATTAAAGTACAGTGAGTTTGCTGGTGATGAAGCTCAAAACTTACCAGAGGATGAAAAATGTGAGTTTGGGTTAGAGTCCTTATTTGGTGTTGTATTTATGATTTCCCTCCCTCCATACAGCCCAGTCTAGTGCAGGGCTTTGCCTCATGGCATCGAGAACCACCTAATTCTTTTCTAGAAGATTAGAAGACTTTAAGCTAAGGGATAAGATTAACTAGGAGGAAAAAGTAAATGTTTCCATTCACGTGTTAGTCAGAGTATGTTGGGCTTCCTACATGGCCTCCCTGTCACTCTCCTTAACCAGGATGCGAAGGCTGGTCATGTTTTGGGGTAGTCCTTTAAAAACTGTGTTTGAGTTCTGCAATCAAATCTCAATTTAAATTTACTGCGGATATAGCTCTCTCATTTATCCATAAGTATACATGCAGGATATGCTTCAGTAATGTCTAATCTAATAAGTGCCCAAATGAAAAAAATGGCATGTCACTGCAGTAAAATGAGAGAGGACCCCTGGACTTGGTGCTTTTGGTTGTAATCAGCCAATTTGTTTCCCCTGTTGGGACATTCCGGCATCTCCAAGCTCAGGTTTTGGAATGACTTGCCCGTTGCTTGGCCCGGGAGCGGCGGGATGGCGTCGCCTTCCCCTCAGGGGCTCCTGTGTGGCACTGGTGTCGCGCGGGCGCTGCGGGGCCGCTCCGTGTGGGACGCGCTCGTGCTAGAGAAGAGAGAGCTGGTGTTTGCCTTCATACTACAAGTAGATGTATTAAATAAGTGGCAATAATTAAATGTACTAAATAAGGGGCAATTAATTTTTGTTTTTGTTTTTGGCCTGTACTACAGGAGGAGCTGACTGGCAGAAACTGTGACATGGAGCTCAGTTTTCTCTCTTGGCTCTCCTCTTTCCCTTCCCCTAGAGATTTGTTAGCCCAGCAGGGGCCTTTTAATCTCATTTTCTAATAAGGTAGAGAGCAGAGAAGACTGTAATTGATTTTTGTATCCTTTTGCATTTTTGGTGCATAGCTTTTATGGAGGTTGTGTTACAAAATGGGCTTTAAAAAGGCAGGAAAGTGGCCTTTGTTACTGGAGAAGAATACATAATTTTTCTATTTTTCTGAACATGGTGTCTATAGGAAGATGCACTTTGCCAGTCAAAGGGCTGGTGAAGAAAGTAAACTTTTGCACATTTCAGCACTCCCCTAACGACAGCCCCATAGATGGACTTCAAGACTGCCCCAAGCAGGGTTCTGGCCGCTGAGCTTGAGCGAGCAAGTGTCTTTGATGGAGGATTGGATTATTGTTTGTTGTTGTGTAATTAAGTAGTTACAGACCACAGCAACTAGCTCCTGTAATGTGTATTTATTGCATATAGTTTATTATACTGCGCAGGTGCTTATAAAGTACACGGACTCTTCACTTGAAAGGTGTTGAATAAATGCAAGCAATAATTGTTGTTACACACATAAAAGTGTAAGGTGTTCCTGCCAGTAGCCTTTCCTCCAAGGGGGATTTAATTTCTCTTTCTGCAGCAGTTTTATTGCCATCTCTCTTGAGATGGGAAAGCACAATATTTAAAGTTGATTTAGGCAAGAGGGAGACTCTGCAACCCAGTGAAAGCGGAGGGTTGTGCTGCTTCCTCCTCCTCTCTGGCCACTGCCTCTGCAGTCTTATGAAGAACTGCAGCAGTTGGTAGGGAGTGCTCTGTGCAGTCTGCAGTCAAGAGACCCATAAGAAAGCCAAGTATCATCACATTAAATAATGCAGTGGCTGCTAAGGCTGTGAAAACAACCCCTCCTTCTCTTGGAGTTTAAGTGGAAGGATTTTTTTTAAGTGTGCAAACACTGAAATAATGAAACTGTCCGAGCTTCCTTGACATTCTCGTCAATGCTTAACTGTATCACCAAAAGATCACTCAAATGAACCAATGTAAACTCAAACCAATGTAAAAAAGTGTAAATAGAGTTTGCAATCAGCAAATGGAAAACGTAAAAGCTCAGTTTTTCCTGCCCAATCTCATTATTTTTCACACTTATTTACTTTTCCCTTTTACACATGTCCAAGTGAAAAGATTGGTGTAGGTCATTTGAAAATAGAGCTTGGTGCAGTTACTTGCATCTTCCCCAAAACCACTTGCTGATGGATAAGAATGAAAGGGTGTGAAATTATTTCTTGGAGCTGCTTTAGCTTTTTGCTCAGCCTCGGCTTCATGCTTCACTTTACTGCCAGCTCTTTTCTGTCCAGCATAAAATGGTTTCTGGCCATGCGGTGTCTCTACTGCTGTCAAGTGGGGTTAGTCACTGGGGTTGAAAAGACAATATATTGTGCTCTGCCTCCTGGAAATTCCGGTCTGCAGTGAACATCCTTAAAGGCCAACTTTGCCTTCAGCCACACAACTGCTTCACACACACAAAAAAAGAGCTTAAAGCTGCTCATGTTGAGGCAAAGAATGAGATCCTGTAATCTTAAGACAGACAAATGTTAAGGTAGAATCTACAATTATTTTTACGTAATATAATAAGTTTTGGGATATGAGTATGCTTTCCATATGGGTAACAAATGCCACATGTCCTTTTATATTTTTATTCCAGTTTACATCAGCCAGTGCCCTGACCAAGCAAAGCTCAGGCAGGAGATGACAGTTTTAATTATTTTGTGAAGTGCAATTAAGAATGTTTTTGTAACAGGCGTTTGTTTTGCAGTTACAAAATTCATATGCTAGCAGAGTGTCCCAAGGCTCTCCTTGCTGTTTTGGTAGCGTTATGCTTGGAGTTGTCTCATTCTTCTGTGGCCAGACCTAAAAACATGGCATATGTCTCAGAGCTCAGAAGAGGCTCCTCTCAAGCCCAGAAGTTCGCACTGAAGTTGGGCATCGTGGAAGAACCACCAAGTTTGTGTGAAGTTTGCCTCTCCTACGGTGCTTGAGTGAATTAGTTCCGGGTCTAGCCTGCTGACCACATGATTGTAACAGAAACTAGAGTATTGTATGTATCTGGAGTTGTTATATGGTTGTAAGGATCATTTCTACGAGAGCGGTTTGCATGACTGTGATCTGTGTTGCGATTTTGGAGCACGGGTGGTGCCTGATCTTTCCCAAACAGATGTTCCCTCATGTCAAATATTGGTACAAGTTCTGCTTGAATGTGTAAAATGAGGTATATGCCAGAGGGTAGATAATTCAGACAGGACTATTTGTTTTTTATGGCTGAACGTAGGCTACACCTTGGGCAAAAATCGCAATTGGGAAAGGGAAGGCAGGGCTGGCTCCAGGTCCCACAGCTGTGACAGACTGTGTTTCACTTGCTGCAAGTGATTGTGTGAGCTTGGATTGCTATTACATTCCTATATTGTATTTAAATGGGCATAGGAACTATTTTTATTATTATTAAGAGGTAATGGTAGTTCAAGATAACTCTTTCTCTAATGCAAGAATCTGAATGTTTTGAATGAAAGGAAAAAAGTTGCTGTAGAAAGTACAAGAGAGACAGCACACGTAGGAGTAAAAAGCCTTTATGGACTCCTTTATTTTTATTGAATTCCATGTGAATTTTCAAAAGCCCCTTCAATTCAGGGGAAAAAAAAATGTGCCACAAATTAGAAGCAGAAAGCAAATAGTGACTGAGTTTGGGACTGTTTCTCTTAGAGCTGCTGTGGAGCAAAGCTCAGGGTTCCAGGGCATCAGAGCTCCTAAATGGAGAAAGTGGAGGGCATCAAACTCATTTCCTTAGTGCCGGCTCAGATAAAGAAAGGAGCCTAACTCGTGATTTATAAGTAGATGTTCCTGCATATAGGCGTGTTAGTGTGTTTATGTACTGACATGTTGAAAGAAATGCTTGCCCTCATGGCTGCTGTTTGTGAAAGCAGGTCCTGTTAAGCAGCCCCCTAAAATCAGCGGTGGCTGCGGAGGGGGCCGCTCTGCGCCTGCCCACAGGGAGCCTTGGGCAGCGCCGGGTCGTGCTGCTCTCGCGGGCTGCCGGCCCCGCTCCGGAGCGCCAGCTCAGCGGCCCTGCTGGGAACACGGGGCCCAGGCCTGAGAGCAGGAACGGCTCCCGGCACCCGCTGCGACGGCTGCACGTGTGCACAGCGAGCCTCAAATGGGGGGATCTTAGTGGTTGTGCCTCAGTGACTGCAGTAACTGCTGCAGAAGGTTTAAGCAGCCTGACTGGCAAGCTGATGCAGTGGTGTTTTTTTTCTTTTTCTTTTTCTTTTTTTTTTCCTTCTTCCCCACCCCCATCCTACCCTACAGACATACGGGGACTGCAAGGCTTTCTCGATCAGGCCTCCAGGCTGGGACTCGACGTGTCCTTGCAAAAAGTGGACAGGAACATCAGCAGAGTCTTTGCCAACCTCTTCACCACCATGAAAACGGAGGAGCTGAACCGCTACCGCGACACCTTGCGAAGGGCCATCCTGCTGCTCAGCCCGAGGGGAGCCCAGACCTTCATTAACGAGGTCAGTGCATGGTCCTTTCCACCTCTTTGCTCCAGGAACACGTGCTGTGACTTATGTGCCAGGTTCTCAGCAGTGCTAGGTTTCAGTGGTGCTGGTTGATAAATGTCGCATCAGGTTCTTTGTCAGGCTGTAGTGCCAGAGAGCTGAAATATGGGGCACTCCGTGTAATACGTACCCGTAATATGTTAATGCAAATGGGACAGCACGGGCCAAATGGGCACTTTCAATATAAAGTACAGGTCTGCCGGGCAGTTCCTTTCTTTTTTCCTGGTTGTCTTCCATAGTAGCGTTTTCACTTGGATTTAAGCCACTGTCTACAAGTGACCAGAAGAATCTATTGCAGAGGATGAAAAATGAAGCCTCAGGTGCCTGGGGATGTCACCTTTGTCGTGGAAGTGCCCAGGCTCATGCAGAAAGGGCGTGCTGGGCTCTTTGGCAACTGAATCATGGTGTTTCTATCAAGTCTGAAGTAGGAATTGTATGTTTGGGCCTTTCTTAACAGTGTCTTGAAATCAACGAAGCTAATTAGGACACGAATGTAGCTGTGGGGCAAGCTTGTAATTAGTGTTGTGCTGTGGGCTAATTTTTGGCGTTAATTAGTCTTATCCAGCTTTTTTAATATTAAATAATGAATTTTTCTATACTGTTTCATATGTCACAGTTGAAAATGCAAGTAGGATCCTCCTTATAACTTCACTATATTCATTAGCAAAGAACTTGGCCTTGAAGTAATTTCTTTTTAGGCAGACTGACCTAAAAAATTAAAATGTGGCTGAACCTGTTTCCAGTTAGTTTGCTGCATCAGAGCCTGCTAAACTAAAGAACAAGAGGAGTGTGTTAAACTCTGGTTTTTGAATTAAGAAGTTACCTTTATCCTGACTAAGTGATGTAAATAAGCTTGGGAAGAGCTGTGCACAGCTCGGGTGCTCGGGCCCTTGGCTTTTGCAGAGGGCTTCAGGTTTCCAGTGACTAGGAGCAAGGTGGCCAACAAAGGGAAGGTGCTAAGGGCCAACCCACGTGGGAGCTTCACCCGCTGCACGCGGGGCCTGCCACGGGCACATGCTAATGGACTCACCTCCTTCCCTGCTCCCTTCACCTTAAAGCAGCGTGTGTTGTAGGCACTAAGGCTAATGATCTTGGTATTTCTCCAGTTCCCTGCAGGAGTTTAACTGTGGGCAGAAATGACAAGTAATTTATTTAGCAATCTTCCTAAAATGAATCTGGATTGATTCAGAAAAGCTTTATGAAAGAAACTCCGTGCTTTAGAAGGGGGCTCTCGGCGTGGGGTGGAGGGAGTCCCGTGCTGTTGGAGGCCGATCTGGATCTGGGCTGATATGGGGGCTAAGAGCCCCTTGCTGTCGGCTGCGCTGGCCCAGGTGGCTTGGGAGAGCAGCTTTCAGGTGGAACCAAACACTTGCTTTTACATAATCAGTGGAAATGCGCCATTCACAATGTGCTGAAGGGACTTATTTCTCCTGCTGCAACCTGCGCGTTTCTATTCTTACTAAATATTTCATGCTCTGGATGAAGTCATGACTGGAGCTGGATCGCTAGCAATGTTGTAGCTTAGAAGGTGTTTGAGGCTTTGAAAGAATTCCTCTTCTCAGATCTGGGAAAAAGCTGGATGGCAGAAAATTGTAAACAGAAATCTGAGAAGAAAATTCAAAGACTTTTTTTAAAAACCATTTTGAGTATATTGATTTCCTCTTCTATTTTATGTCAAATTTAAAGATAAAAAAGTGAGGAGTTGGGTTTAAAGCATTATTTCTATCAGTTTTGCGACTTAGAAAATTCCATGTCAACAGAGGTTCATTATTGATGTTGTTAGTTTGTATTTTCTTTAGGGAAAAAAACATCTCTAGTAAATCTGACTTGACTTTTTCAAAGCTCTGTTCGATATGTCTTCAGGTAAGAAAACCCAAGGTGTTGCCCGCAGACTCTCCTAAGGAATGTAAATCACAAAAATAGGAAATGTTCCCAGACAGCATCTGGATGATGTACCCTGCTATGAATGTCCTTAATAAAATTTTCTACGGACAGGTCATAGGCGTCACCTGTCCGCAGCTGGCGCTTGCTTCCTTGGCCTGCTGCGTTGGCAAGTGATGCCTTTGCCCTGTAAAGGGCTGGATGCAGATTTCAGTGTGCTGGGCCGGAGGTGCAGCAAGGAACTTGGGCTGCATGGAGCTGGGGACAGGTCTGCCATCGCTTGGGCTCCCAGCTACCTGAAGCCTGCAAGTGCTCCTTTGTAGGTTTATTTCTTTGGCTTAGTTTTTATTTAGGCATCATTTTTACTGACTTTGTATCCTCAAAGCCTGATTGTGTGGTGTGTCAGATTTACTGCATCAGAGATTATTGGCATTTCCATATATTTTCAGGATTTATTATTCTACTAAAGCTGCTATGACTGTGTTGGAGAGGAGACAGAAATCTTTTCAATTCTGTAGGTACAAACATGGAATCGGCTTTTGTTAGAAAGCAGAAGGTAAATATATTTATAAAACATTAGCTACCCCAGGTTTTGCATTAGAAGGTCACTTTGGGATTAAAGCAAACCTCATCTAAAGAATGTGCCCATCCTTAATCATTTTGAGAAAAATGTTCCCTCCTTGCCTGCAGAAATCCTTGAAGTGTTTGGCCGGGTGCCGTGGTTCACTTTATATGCAAAACCTCAATCATGAGGGTGGCTGTGTGACAGCAAAATGAGTTTTATATTGCCAAGAGCGGCCTGTATGATTCCCCAGCAAAGCAATGTGAAAGAAGAGGAGAGGGAAAACGGGCACTGGGAGGAGATGGAGCCTTTTAGCTCTTCTGTTACGGTCCTTGGGCCAGGAGCGGTGCCTGTGCCTCAGTAGACTCCCCTTTTTCCAGAGCCTCCCGCGGAGGCGGCCGCCCTTCCCCTTCCACTAAGCGACGGCTGCTTTTTCAGTCACGAGCAGAGGTGTATTTGTGTAGATTACTTTTATCATTAAGGGCTCTTCACTACAAGGTGACATCAGTGCATGGCGAACGGTTCAGAGAGGGTGACAAAAGCTGAAAGGACAGGGGAGCGTGACCTGTGAAGGATGAAAAGGACAGGAGAGCATGACCCGTGAAGGTAGGTTTCAGGACGGCCCTAGATACAGCCCGCCAAAGGGAGTACCGGTGACAAACACTTGAGAAGAAAGATCATGAAAGGAGGAGGAGAAGGAGGAATTATTTAAGGTGCTCGGGGGTGGTCTAAGGGGAAGTAATACCCCGAAGCTAAACAGGGAAGGTGTCTGGCAGCGAGGTCAATTAGTGAGCGCGCAGCAGAGGTTGGCGAGGCGGCGGC
This sequence comes from Rhynchotus rufescens, assembly GCA_032273925.1. Lineage (NCBI taxonomy): Eukaryota > Metazoa > Chordata > Aves > Tinamiformes > Tinamidae > Rhynchotus > Rhynchotus rufescens. Next base: position 3,544 of record JAVCKT010012146.1, on the reverse strand, counting down.
GTCAGGAGCGCGCGAGGGAGACGCGTGGTGCCTCGGGCAGCAGCCCTTCCCGTGGCCCCCGAAGGGTGTCCATGTGAGCCAGGGCGCTCGGTGGGTACCTCTCAGGTGTGATTTTGGGTGCAAGTAAATTCAGACTTGGTGCATACTATTTGGAGAAATGTTTAATGTTGATGTTTGCTAACGTAGCTGTGCAGTAACAGTTGTTGAGGTTCGCTCGGGATATGTACTTAATGAGACTTTTCTTTGCAACCGTAGGTAGTATCAGTTGTTCGGTAGACTTGAGTCATCCTATTTTCCTGTATTATCACTCTGTCTTTCATAAACCAGCAAGACAGAGGTTGTAACAGAGCTGTGAGCAGTTATTGATCTGGCAGGAGAAGGAAGTCTTGGCTTTACAAAGACCTTCTGTAGCTCATTTTCTGCCAGCTTCACTGACATGCAAAATTCGGCTGCTGAGGTGTCTGAGAGTCTCAGTACTTGCCACTGTGTCTCGCCTGCGACCTGGAGTTGGGGTGGCTGGTGAGAGATTCTGCTTCTGCGTTGGGTTTTGGAGTCGTTTCACGGTGCTTAGTGGCCTCATTCCTTCCATGCTGCCGAAGGTGCCGAGTGGCCGGTGCCTGGTGAGCGCTGCTCCGGGCCGCGCTTCTCCTTCCGTCGGTGACCGCAGCGATCGCTTGGCTGCAGCTGTGGGAAGTATTTAGAAACATTGAACACTCGGCACCTGCCAGGACCTGCCTGAAATGGTTTGTCGTAAGAAGGAAGGACTCTTATTTTCTGGAGTTTAACAGTACATAAAGTTTAGTGCTAATTTTCTGGTGCTTTGCATTTAATATTGGCATACATCTCTTCTGTATTTGTTCTAAATGTTCTGCATACTTGCCTGAATCTCTGTTCTGCAAACAGTGTATAAACATCATGAAATACTGTTGAATAATTTAGATGAAAAATACCCGTCGTTTGGTTTTAGAAAGAAATTTCTTTGTTTAAATAACTGGTAGTGATTTGTGTGTGTGTGCGTGCTGGTAAAGAGTTGTAGGAATAATAAAATGCTTTTTTCGATAGTTTAGATTAAGATGTAACAACTATACTTTTTTCTAAATCCTCCTTTTCTTGTGTGTATTTCTCCTCAGTTCTAAAGTCTTGTCTGGTATTATTGACATTTGCAGTACAATAAGATTCCCTGAGTCTAAAGAGAATAATAATTATAATTAAAAAACAAACAAAAAATACCATTAAACTGTTTAAACCTAAAACTGAAAACAAACACTCGTTTTGGATAAATTGGCTTAAAGGCAGATTTTCTTCCTTTGAGACAAAAAAGAGAACAAAATTTTATTAAACTGTTAGTAATCCTGGCTATGGGATTATTGCAAGAATAATCATTTATGTTGTTACAGATCTGCAGGCATTGAGAAAAGGAAAAAAATTGCAATTTGGTGAATGAATTACTAGTTTTGAACTGTTCACATGGCTTCATGCAAATTACATCCCTTTTACTACTGCAGGTGTCTTCAAGTGATTATAATTTTAGAAATCCGTTTTGATTGCCTCAACTCAGAATGTTGCATCAGTTTTTGAACCCAAATGTTCCAAATCTGAGCAACATAAGGCTGGCATCCAATTTTGTATATTTCTATATTCTTTAGACAAGAATTTTGTGAGCCTTTGGGGTCGGTTAAGAAACAATTATGGAAATGCAGTACATTGGCAGGAGTTACAGAAAGTCTTTATGAGTGTAAAAACTGCTTTACTAGCAGTCTTGTTAAGCCCTTGAATGTCAATAATATGACTGGTCTGAAGGAACAGGATTTCTGCTCATGCTTTGAATCTGATGACTGGGTGGCTGGCAAGGCGGGTGTCAGGACATGCCAGGAGGTCCCTGGGACCAGAGGAGCAGAGCTAACGGAGACCCAAGCCTCCTTAGACAGCTTTAATGGTGAGATAGCTCTAGTATCTTGTAAAAGCACAGTATTTTGCCGGAGTTACTATTACAGGAAAAGAAATACAAGGAAAACACACAGACATTAGTGACTTGTCCCGTAAGGTAATAAGGGAGAGAATATGTTTAAGCAAGTTCAGATCAGAATTGCATTGGGAAGCATTAAGTGGGCTAACTGAAGTAGAACTGCCACGAGGCGGAGATTGTGAGGCCTGCAGGTGACTGTGCAGCCAGCGTCCAGACCTCTGGGATGTTGTTTGTGCGGGGGCAAGGGCTGGATGGCAGGTGGAATGCAAATCCTCACAGTAAGAGCAGAGGAAAAGGCAAGAAATTGGAGGGTTCTGGGAAAGAAAGGCTCATAACAGCAGGGTACTGGGAGTGGGGATCTTAACAACTGTCAGAGACTGGCGAATAGCTAACAGAACACTGAAGTTCAGCTGGGAAGAAAGGGAGGATTGTGCCAAGCAACTGTTGGATCACTAACCTAAGCACAGCAGTCTGTTCTAAAGAAAAGAGGAATTAGCAGAGCATATATACATGTAAGAAGAAAAGCCCTGTCATGGAAATGCAGTTTGAGTTTACCAAAGCGGGTAATTTTAGATGACTCTGGTAGGATAATTACAGGGCAAGGTACAAAACCTGTTGAAGGTGGAGAAAGTGGAAGTGAGGAGAATAAGAAAGAAGGAAGGAGCCACTTAAAGAAGAGCACTGGAATGGTGATATCGGATTGGTGTCAATTCCTAGTGAAGTCTCAGGAACTCGGTGTTGGGATCAAGTCCTTCAGTATTTTCATTAATGACCTCCTCCAAAAATAATGACCTGATGCTGAAATTGCTGTTAGGTCAATGATATCATTTCATGCAGAGATGAGTAAAAGCACCATCTCTGTGGAGAAGGTTGACTTCTGATACAGGAAAAACCTGATTTCTTTGAGAGGTTGTAGTAAATATATTGAGGGTCTGTTCAGAACTAGTGTAATAGCAGAAGTACCTGGTGGTGCAGAAGAGACAAGTAGCCTTGCTGTAGGACCAGTGCATGGAGGAAAAGCCAAGCAACATGTGCCATGGAGGAATTGAGTGACTGCTTGAAGGTGGGAGGTGGCAGTGGAGCACACCCAAATATCTGAACAGAAGCTAAACAAAAAGTTCTTTGCATAGTTGAGAATGTTGATAAATTTAATAATTTGATTTAGGCAGGATTCTTGAGAACAGGAGTATTGTGCCAAGGTGACATGGGTGAGGTGTCCACCTTAGCAAGATCTGCAGGTCTTGGAATGGTGCGATGACAACACTTCTGAGATGGTTCAGAATCAGGAACCAAGATACCTGCAGTAGAGCACTTACACCCAAGCAAGTTTACTCTTTGAAGCTCATTTTTCTATCTAAACGTAACATCACATTCAACTCATACACTCAGTAAAAGGTTTGAGAAAGGTGTTTGATTGGAAGCTTGTAGGTTACTGTGTCTGGATCAAGATGGAAAAGGACAGAAGGACAGAAAGGCCAGCCTTTCTGTCTAGGTAAAGATCGTTGTTGTGGTGTGCTGTCTTGATTTTGATAAGCTGCAATCTTCAGAGTGTACCTGAACCTTTGGGTGTTGTATTTA
>JAVCKT010012143.1:18442-29879 GCA_032273925.1 Rhynchotus rufescens | reverse complement strand
GAAAGATTGTGTTAGAGGGATGGCATGCAGGAAAAAAAATGATGCAAAGCCTTGAAAAAAAGGTTTAGAATAATGGGATTATGGGCTTAATTAGCAAGATAGTACCTTTTCCCTCCCTGTAATATATTTAAAAAAAAAAGGGGGGGGGAGGAGAAAAAAATGAGAAGGGAAGGGATTACAATAGTCTAATAAGGAAGAACACAAGGTGAGGTGAAAATAATGGTCCATAAGACTATGTTAGAAGAAAAGATAAAGATTTTAGCTTGGACAGAAGAGGCAGGATTCATATACTCTAGCTACAGACATTAACAGGATAGACATTAAGAACTGATATGGGTTTGCTTATATGTAGAACTTACTAGACAATTTTATAGGATGAATCACAACCAGCTCAAAAGGTGGATGTAGAAATCTAGATTTCAGATTGCTGAAATTTCATATTGCTCAGATTTTCAGAGGTTAGACAGGAAGGATAGATGAGTAATTTAGGTAAATACTATAATTCAGCTAATGTTTAAGGATATGATAAGGAAGATACCGACAGAGAAAGGGAACGAAAACATAACCCCTGAAAAAAAACACAACAGAAAATGATTGTTCTGAAAGCAATAGCATTTTCATACATTATCTGAAAGAAGCGAGGAGAGAAACAAAGGAAAAATCAGGAAAGAACAGTCATTGAACTAAACAGAGATCATGATTCTAAGAAAAAAATATTAAAAGTATGTGACATGTTAGAGAATAAAGATGTAATGGCCACAAAAGCAGACCATTTGGTGACTTTGACAGCTGTAATGGAACAACACATAGATTGCAAATATTGAAGGAGAGTTAGAAAACTCCAGATGACTGTAGAAGTGAGTTTAAAAGAGGAAGGTGATGGCTTGGAAGCTGGGAATGTAAATTGTATGCAGGGAGTTTTGCTGGGAGGCACACAAACATTTTTGCAACGTAAGAACAGAAGCAATAACAGAACGAGTTAATGAACAGGAAAATGCAGGGGATGGGAGGAAAAAAAGAGCAGAAGAAAGCCTCAAGAAGCGGTGGTGAGCTTAAGAGTTGACCAAGACTGGTTGGGTCTGGAAATACAAGGAAAGAGATAGCCAACAAAATAAAAACGGTTGTATTTCCTTTCATCTATTTATTAAGTGCAAACACTGACAAGATTTTCTGAGGAATAAGAAACAGAGAATGGGAGAAATGATTGTAATTGTAATTTTTTTAAATGATAAACACAGCTAGTACTGCAGGCTTTGGACTCTATTAATCTTCAATTGCTCAGAATTTTGTTAGCTAGGAGTGGGCAGACCTAAAGAAGTGAATTATTTTACAGAAGAAGTCAGATAGGTCTTGTGATTTCCTCTAAAAGTGGTCTGCAATTCAACTACAGGAGCACAGGAAGCAGATGTTGGGAGTGAGCCAGACCTGAGGCTGGCAGAGTAATGTCTGCAATGGGAATAAGGAGGGGAAAAAAAAAAAAGGTAGTTCGTGGTGTGATATAAAGATAATCAACACCTACATTTTTGGTCGCAGGGAGGAGATGAAGGCATGAACTGGCTGTGTGAAAATTCGTGGAAGATTGAGGGATAAAGGGGAGGGAGGGAGGCTCCTGGGCCAGCCAATGGTTGGCAGAAAGGGACCCAGCAACAAAGAAGTAGCGCCTGTATTAATTTAAGCACTTGATTTGATCTAGGGAATTCTGTTTGATGTTCAAAAATGCCGAATGTGGGCACATGATGAATGATGATGCAAAAAATCAGATGGGCCTGAATGTAGCATTGCAGTGGCCAGGGAGCAGGTTTGCAGCCTGTGAAGAAAGGAAAATAACCAAGGAAAAAACAAATCCAAGAGGCTGGGGATGATAAGGCACTGGGTACATGGTATGAGGAAAGCAGGACCAAAGACAGAAAGAGGGGCACAATGTCCGGGAACAAGGATGGGGGACTTTGAAGTGGCAAGACTGGAAAAGCTTCAACTTGTTCTTCAACTACAGCGTGATAAGGAGAAGCACTGAGCAAAGGCACCTCTACAAGAAAAAGGGCAACAGTGGCCAGCACGCTTCTATTCACAGCATTTCAATGCAAAAGAGTTTAACTGTCTGAGAGGAAACACCTTTTCATTTTTCTCCTTCACGGTGCTGCTCCGTCCACTCTTTCCATCTTCCAGCTTCTTATGAAAAAGAGAGCACCCAGGCCTCCCATATCTGCCTGCACAGTTCTACAGCGCACAACACGTCTGAGGTTGCCTGAGGTGCTCCATGATTTGAGACTTCCTGGAGCCTCGAGAACCTGATTTAAAGTAAAATCCTTTTACTTTAACAGAGGCATCAGGACTGAAATAACACATTGAATTAAGCAGTGTAAACCCACAGAGCAGAAGACAGAGATGCACCCAGACGTTAACCTGATCATTTGTGACCAAGCTCTGAATTAATGAAAGTGACTGAAATCAGCTGCACATCCTGACATAAATTAGGGAGGTGGTGAAAATGGTGCAGCAATGGTCACTAGTCCCAGATCTCTTTGAGATTGTTGGCACCATTAGATGGTGGATAACTGACAGTTTCAAGGAGAGCAGTAACACTAAAATCTGTGACTTTAGCTCTCAAACAGATCAGGCTTTGCTCTGCCAGCAGGTAAAAAAATATATTTTACCTGTAAATGTTTATTTTTGTGTTACGTATTTTTAAATATTTACATCTCAGTTAAAATTCAATAAAATATTAAATAGGTCTACCTGCATGTTTTACATGAATATTTGAACAAGGTACAGCATTCATCTGACTTGTGCAACAGATGCGGCACCTACAGCTTCAGGCAATATCAAACCAAACCTCCCATATTATTAAAATACCATTGAATATGCCTTTATATATTAAACCAACATCTATTAGATATGTATCAATCCTGTTCCTTTTTATTCCATTAATGCATTAAAAAAACCCCTCTCAAATTCCATCAGCTATAACTCCATGTTTGCTTACCTCACATCACACAATTCATAGTATATGTTTCTGCTCTCGTCCTTGATGTAAATGGCCACACTCGGTGATTCCAGCATTTTCATTGTCAGCTGCTGGGGGAAGGCACTTACAAAAAGGGCACGAATTGTGTCTGTGCTTGTGATTTCATTCGGCATCCTCAGCTGCTTTGTTTCATCTCCATACTGGAGATATAAAACACCTACAAGAAAAACGTAAGAGCAAATTACATATTTTTAATTGCACGGGACTAATCTGAACTCTCAAGTCCATGTGGAACACAGGGCAAGTCCGCTCTGAGTAATTAAGAGTGAGCTCATACTCTTTATTCATAAGCCATACAAAATCTTCCTTTTCAAAATAATTTTGGAATATAAAAACTAGGGTATAGAACAGTTCTATAGCTGTACTTTAATAGATATGATTCTTCCAGTACTGCACTTTGCTAAGAAGTCTGTTTTTATTGTTCTTCAGTTAGATAAATCAAAAGTTTATCTTAAGAAGGCTAATGGAAAACCTCAGATAAAGTCTGGTCTACAGTGATGGGTAAATCATAAGGTGTTTTCCTAAAGCTATTGATGGAGAAATTCATCTTCTTATGCCAGCTAGCTCCCCTTAAATATAAATTTTGCATTCTAATCCCTTGCTTACCTAAAAACACAAAAGAGCAGCTTTCAATTTCAGCACACAGCATTTTGTATTCACTGTTCAATTTGCTGGCAGTATATTGTGTAAAGCCCTAGGTGATTCTCCTAACAGGAGTAAACCTGACATCTCACGCACAAGGCAGGGCAGCTACAAAGCCTTCCGTTTTCAGAGGAGTGTTAGCAGTCATCCCTAGCACTATGGGAGGACCATCAGTAATCCTAGATGCTGAATTGCAAAATACAGGCGTTATTCTAAATTAAAGATGAAACGAAGATCATTCAGATATAGCTAATTCTGTGTCCAGGCAATGAGAGGCTGTGGGATCCTGGATAAGGGAAAACCATGGAGAGTGCAGCAAGCAAGCCCTCTGCTTGCACCATGCCCGTGTTGGCCATGTTGGGGCTATGTGGACTCCAGAACTGCTGCGGGTATCTGTACTACACGGGCTGGTGCTGCAGGCTCCAGGGCAACCCGTTAGCTTTGCTACAGCCCAGTCCTGCACCACATCCAGCTATGAAGCCCTCCAAGGATTTGATGCCCTGAGAAGTGTGATCCAGGCTCACATCAGAGGGCAGCAGCAGTCACATTGGACCTGACAAGGCTGAATAACTCCGATGCCTACAGACCACCTAAGGGTCTCCTCATGCACTGGTGGGAAGGCTCTGTAAGACCTGAGTAAGTAGGTGCTCAGTTTCCTATTAGCAAGTAAACATCAGTCAGTTCAGGTGAGCCTGGGTATCTAGTCCATATCCACAGCACACTTCCTGACTAAGCGTTGATAGCTCAGAGCACATAGTCCTCTTCCTGAAATATCTTGGGTATCCTTAGGCAGCACTGGGATATACTGTGCTGGGAAGGGACACCTCTGCTTTCTTGCTCTATGCAAAAGACATTACAGAAGACACATTACAGGAGCTTAACAGCCCAGAATGACATGGAAGGAAAAAATGTAGAAAAGAAAAAAATAATATAATTGAAGGTTATAACCAGCGAAGTGAGATTTACAGCTAAATATTTGGTAAGTGGCTCGAAAGCTATCTAGTCATTGGAAAGTATTTGAAGGAGGGACAGAACATCAGATGTGTTTAAGAACCAGTGATGATGGCAGCGTCTAAACTAAATTCATTGCAGCTTTCTCAGGTACCAAGCAGGATGGTTTTGCACCAGCCAGTTTGGCTGCTGCTAGAGATGCAATGGCAGATGCAATAAACAGAACTGCTAAGATCTTCATTAAATCTTCAGTTATCCAAGCAGAGCTCTTTGTTGCCAGGCCCCTGTGTCCACCAATAACCAACAGGGCCAGCCTAAAGCAGGCAGCACACTTCACCCAAATGGAATTCACCACAGGAATTGCAGGGTGGGTGCCCGCTGTGCTGTTCTCCCACGGCCCGTGTAACCAGGAGGGCTGGGAACACAAGTTCTTCAGTGTTGTGACCATGAGCTGCCAGCAAGCAGCAAGTTACAAAATTTAGATGGTGATTCAATGATTCTCACTCCAAAGGCACCAAGTACCAGGATCGGTTCCTTACAGACCTGAGATACATTGAGCAAAAGCAATGGAAGAAGCGAATGTACTAAACGGGAGACATTTTAATCTAGGATTAACTCTCCTTTTCCATTAGTATTTAGTATTTTTGTCACTATGTTGTCCGTAATTGCTACAGAGAAATGAACACATACTTAGGCAGATGTTCCTACAATCAGTGGGTAGATAATTGTACCTACAGAAGGAAAATGATGTTAATTTTTATGAATACTCAGCAGACTACTCAACATTATCTAACTATTATTAAATATTAGGCTGCTTTTCTAAAGTGGAGCTATTAACATCATTTTCCTAGTATCAAGAGCTGATAATATTTTTCTCATTAAACTGCAGTCCGATTCTTTATGAATGCTATTATAAACCTGCATTTTCCTTTGGCTGAAAAACTTGCTCAGATTGAAAAGCCACTAGCTTTATTTCAAAGGTTGAGGAGAATTTTTGTGAAAATTTCATTTTTCAAGCCAATATTTCAAGAGTTATTAATTTTTCCCTTCATTTTAATCTCAAATACCATTTTCTTATGCATTTCTGGATAAAAATGGCTCATTAGTGTCCATTCAAGTATTCTATGCAGTTAAAACATTCTTTGGATTTCAGAAAACTTTTGATATTAGCTGTCAACTTTGGAATAATGTAAGGCATTTTATTTTGCTACTGGAAGCTTTCCTTAAGTAAATGGCAAAAATAATTTTTCGTTAAAAATAGAAACTTTCTATCAGCTTTGGAGGTATGTGTGATTATTTTTTCTGAGTAGTTTAAAAGTAATCATAGAAAGCATAAAATGCTGTTTCTGAGTTTCAATCCACTGAAAACATTCTGAATATTGGGCCGATGAAACCATTATTACAAGAAACAGCAGAGTTGAAAAACTTGCCCCATTCATAATCACAGAATCCCTGAATATTCAAGGTTGGAAGGGACCTCTAGAGATCATCTAGTCCAACCTTCCTGCTCAAGCAGGCACACCTACAGCATGTGGCACAGGGCGGCATCCAGGTGGGTTTTGAAGACCTCCAGAGAAGGAGACTCCACAACCTCCCTGGGCAGAAATCTGAATTATTCCAGTATAGTCTTGATTTTGCCTGTCCCACAGACATTGTCCCATTGATCCAAAACTAAATTAGAGTTGTCTTTGGTCTGTGATTTTCAAACTAAATGTGCATGTTATCTGGAGTGATCATGTCTTAAGCTCGAGAGATTTTCCATACAAATCAGAGAAATATTTTGACCACAATCTTACTTTAGGGGTAAAAGACTTTTCCAAAAGAATAATAAATTATTTTTTCTCCCCTTAAATCACATGCCCTTTTAAAAAACTACTGCCTTTCCTATAGAGTCATTTGATCTGTATTAAGATACAGCAGTGCTTTAGGGCATTTCCTATTTGACAGAACTGCTTCTTAGAAATCCTGTTCCAGTATGACAGGATAAAAGGGTTCAAAATCCATTATTTCAAGTCAACGTCATTGCTGTTTCTCACACACTTTCTTAGGCTGAAGCTCAGAACAGTGGCAATACCCAAATACTCAATGTCATGGAAGCAGTGGGAGCTCAGTGTCTCCTACTGCCGCCTAAGAAATCCTCCTCCTTAATTAAGAATGACAATTAAAGCAAGAAGAAATAGGATCTAACCCTAAAGGACTTGGGTAGGGCAAAAGCATATTTGCTAGCAGAGCTTTTTGGAAAGTGAGCTAAACAAAATGGATGTTTATGTATCCTAAAGTTCCTCTTGCATTTACTCTTCTGTCACTGTGGATCTACCTGAAACACGAAGATTGCGCTGAGTTTTATACAACACCAAATGGAGTGGCCTGCGACAGGCAGGAAGGCATTAAGTTAAAACCTTAAAATTCAGCTTTCTCCTGCTTTATACTTGCACAACCTGGCTTCAGAAATATCTCTGAAATTTCTGATCTATCTTTACTGAACAAGCGACGGGCCACAGCTCTAACCACAAGCCCCAGTAGAGAACATTGGTGTGCAGTCCGTACCTTGAAAACTTAAATCTCTTTTACCAATTGCTTCATGTGATTCCTGTCAACAGAAAATTATATTTTATAGTAAGGGAAATTAAACACCCCAGAGGTGAAAGGACATGTTCAAAGGAAGTTTTACAAGCAAAAAAATCCAGATCCTCTGATGATCATGTGAACACACCACATGATTGCCCTCATCTTCCCTGCATACAGAGCTCTTTTAAATGATGTTCTGCTCTTTCCTTTACAAAGGTTCAGTTAGGAGAGACTTGCAAAAGTCTCTCTTTTCCCTCAGGGCTTGTCTCTAAGAAAAGCACACAATGCCATGAAAGATGAAATGTGACAATATTAAACCAATTTATATATCCTGTGCCTCAAACACAAGTTGATCCCACCTGAGCCAAGGTGGGAAGGTAGAAGTACCTTAGAAGGTACTGAGAGCAGCCACACACCAGCTTAACCCTGGACCTTCAGTTCAGCTAGGACAGCACTGAGGACTGCCAATGTTGTGACTAAAGCACATGTACCTCAGTGAGGGTGCTCAGCTCAGATACTGCTTCTAGTGTTGCAGCAAGGGCTCTAAAACCCACCTGAAAGCTGAGGACATGTCTACGTGGCAAACTGTACAGAGATGCTCAAACTCACAGGGTCCATGCTGGCTTTAGGGCAAGGAGCTGTGTAACCAAGACAGCCCCATGCAGCACCCAACCTTACTACCCAGGGTAGTAAGACCCTAACTCATTAATTACAACTGCTGAAGGTCTATTTCTCATAAAGCTAATGTCACGCAGACAGGGTGTCACCACCCCTTGTACGTGTATGGGCTCAGGTGTCTCAGCACCTCACTCTCATATCAGCTGCTGACCTAACCCTGACTAAACAGGGTGTTATCACAGTTACATTGCTATCACTTAATCCCAGCACTTGGTAGTTGAAAGACAGTTCAGAGATGCTTAGAATGACTTTAATTACAACCTACTTTTATTTACAGAAGAGGAAATGTCTTTACAAACCAGTTGTTTATGAGAGAAATCCATGAATCACACACCAGTCATGAAAAGAAATTAAATAGCTGATGAGTTAACGAGTTAACAAATATGATTAAGTCATCTTCGATTACCTTCACAAATATCAGTTAATTCCCTCTCACACTACAAACTTAAATGGGAAAACATTCATATGTCTACAGTGTGAAAGACAAAACTGAGGCAGAGAAGTTAGGTCACTTCTCAGTACTATGAAAGAAAGCAAAATTGCAGTTTATGACATTCCTTCCTGTGAAGCCACAAGAAATTCACTAAATCACTATACAGACTGGACAATCCTGTAGATTTCTCCACTGAATATCTTCCTGATATTTATTATTTTTTAGTAAGCTGTTTAGTAGGGCCTCACTCCACTGGAATATGAAAAGCATTAATTGATGATATTTGTATTAGTCTTAAATATGTGTAACAGTATCGAAAACTTCCCCCAGTACCAGAAATCACTAGTGTGAAGAAGGCACAGCTCTTCTCTTCTGACCTAGCCACTCTCCTCTGTAAATCGTGTGCCTGGCTAGAAAATTTCAGAAAATTACTATATAAATCAAAGACAGGATGTATAGGCAGCTTTGCTATTTTTTTTAAATCAAAGGTGTAAAGTTCAGTATAACCAAAAACAAAGAGAACAATATGTACAGGAGGCACAGGAGGATATTTTGTGGGTGAAAATAACTTCAAAAATATGGTATGGGGACTTAGCAGAGAATAAATAAGGAGTGGGAAATCAGATAAATTAGCAAAGGAAGCTATAGAGCTTAAAGATAAGAAAATGTGGAAATACAGTAAGAACTCCCTTCCTCCTAAAATAAAGCTCAGCTACATTTTGTAAAGTAAATTAAATATAAGTACAAATAAATATAAGTAAAATAAATAAAAGTTGAGGTATGAATTGGCGAGGTTGTCACTAGGTTTGCTTTACTTCTTACCTAACTATCACTATTTGAGATAACACACGGTCTTTGTCTTTACATGCTGGTTTAGCTTGATCTTCTAGCCTACTGCTGCTGAGTCATTGGCTCTACCTCTGTTTTCCCTCACCCTGATGCTAGCAGCAATGCTGAAGAGTAAAGATGAGAAAATTAATGATTGTTTGTTCCTCATACTTACACTGAATCATTAGTTCAGATTTATATCAATCTTAAAGTCTTATGATAACTTTTAAAGTCTTGATAATAACTATTTTTGCTGAAATACTCAGAACGATCCACATGATCCAATAAAGACTGTCATGCTCTTCCTTAAAACCTAGTTTCATTTTTTTTTACTTATATGCCAAGATCTTTCCTATTTTATTTGATTTTTGACAAAATTGTAATATATAAGATTGTTAAGAAGGGCAGAGGCCCATATTGCTCTTCCATTATCAGACAGAGATAAGATAGTGGGTGTCCTTACCAGCAATGCTGCAGGAGTTATGCAGACACAGCCTTATTACAGCAACATCTGTACAGTAACATCAGCATGGAGGAAATTCCTCAAAATGCAGTTCTTATTTTCCACACCCTCAAGACTTGTCTCTCCTATTTCACCACACACATTTTCAACTAGTCTGAGGTCACTGCCATGATCTTTGTGGTATTTCTAGCCTGAAGCACTCACACTAGTTTCCATTAGCTACTCCCTGCTGATAATCTATGCTCCACATTCAGAAAGTGTCCATAAATATTCTTAACTGTCCTCAAGGACTAAGCAAATCAACAAGCAGAGCTGTGTCATGAAATAAAATCAATTATATATTTAATATAATTTTCTTCCAGAATAGCCTGAAGAATTTCGCTCAAGGTATTAAGGTTTTTGGTAACTATTTTAATAAAAACAGGAACTGTTGAATTCAGTCCAGTACTTCTCCATACTGCTGTTTCAGCCTTGTGTGCTATTTACTGTAATTGTGCAATACATTGGCTACTAATGAAAAAAAAATGACAGGAAAAATTCAACATTGCCACATAGTTTTTACTAAGTGTTATGAGATATAAATATTAATATTCTGTGTGTCACTCAAATACTAGCACCTTTCTACAAATGGATACACTTTTGCTGGTTTTGAATGAAAAGCAAAAAAGAAAATGCAACAAAAAACTTCTTTTGCATCGAGAATGACTGGCATGTCTGATTAGAGACAAAATCTATGAAAGAGTCTATTGCCAAAACACAGTATTTTTTCCATTATAGTCCACAAGTCTGTCAAGTGGTAACATTTACTTTTACCATGTGGAAAGTTGGGGGAAACAATTTAGTTTAAGTCAGTCCCCCAGGTGGAGTATGATGTTCTGGCAGGACGACCTTTTTGCACAGTCCTTGTATCTCTACCCTTGCTCTTGCCATAACAGCTTGAGTGTCCAGCAAGATGACTTTTTCACTCCTATGACTGACAAAATTATGCCAGTAAACTTGGAAGACCAGAAAAAGCCCATGATATTTAATGGCAAAACATAAAAAATGATGGCTGAATTGTCACTGAGGTCAACAGTGAGATCAACTATGAAGTCCATGTGTTCCAGAGCTGTTTTTTAGAGAGTTCATAGGCTCTGCAATGTAGCATTTGCTTCAGTTCACACTCACGGAACAAGTTAATGTTGTAAAATCAGGGTGCTACACTTGAAGAGGAGCAGGATATGTCTAGGTGAGCTCTTCCAGCCTTGCTGCTCCTGCCCACCATGACCTGTGAGAAGCCAGCAGGCCATGGCCACCTGCTCCCAGGGGATGCGTCTGCCAAAGATTATGTAGGCATGTGGTTGTGTAAGAAAATACATAGACACTTTTTTTGTTCATCACTTTTAAAGGGGCAATCATAAAACCAAACACCAGAAAATATCAAGTAAATTTCCTGGAATAGGTGTTCTTTCTCTTGAATAAACGCACGAGAGATCCTGTACGATTTTATTTCTTTCCAATATAAATTAGCTGCATCACAAGCATATGTGCTTTGAGTTCGTACTCTAATTACCCCTACTTTTATCCTATCACTTTTCATCCAGGTTCATTTTTGATGCAAGATCCAGTGACAGGAGTATTTTTCTGCTATGTCTCTTACCCAAAACATAGAATCCTTTCATATAATTAATATTATACAAAATCGTATAAATAATAAAGATTGTATTCAGAAAATGTCTAACAGCTGAAACAGCGACAGATACAGACTAATGATTTTATTTAGCCCATCTCACATCTTTTACTCCAGGATCACTGCAGTGGCTCCACAGCCTGCACACTGAGCTCCAGTGTGACACAAGGCCTAATAAAT